>JASSUY010028164.1:0-19630 GCA_032466535.1 Forpus xanthops | reverse complement strand
GCGGGCAGAGCGCGGAGCGGGGCCCCCCGAGCCTCGGCCACGGCCCCTGCTCGGCAACGGGGGCTCCGCGGGGCTCCTGCTGCCCGCTTTTGGAACGCGCCCCCTCCAGCGGCGAGCTCCGCTTATCGCCCAGCCACTCCATTTTTCTCGGGCTTGTCAAGCCCCTCTGTGCAGCAACATCCATCAGGAGTCACGATAGCTGTTCAGCTCCATTAGCCGCGTGGTCCCTCGCCCTCCCGCTTACACCCGCTAACGGAGCTGCCCCTTTCCAACAGATAACCCTCGCCGGGAGCCCGCCGGGCAGCCCGGAGTCGTTTCATTCATTTCAATGTGTCAATATCGGATATGGCTTTTCGGCCACGAAAATTTGTGTGTCTCCGCTCCCACCTATTTCCAAATCAACAGGCTTGCTGATGCAAAGAGGCTTCTCGAGCCACAGCCATTCTTTTTTCTTTTTTCTCAGTTTCTTTTTATTTTATATTTCAAATTCACAATACATCGACAAAATTAATTATATGAAATAAACTAACTTTATGCTATTATATATTGAAAAACAGTAACAAAATGTTGCTGTCTCGAGGAACTGGTTTGTATTTGATCGCGGTGACATTAGTTCTAATTTTCTGTATTTTCACGACAGTGACAATTTGTACCAAATGACCTCACAGCTTGAGTGCATGACATGGAATCAAATGAACTTGGGATCCACGCTGAAGGGGTAAGGTGCTCTATTCCTTTTTAACCTCTTGCCCTTGCATAGCTGTGTTACTGAGCTAACTCCATCTTCTATTTCACGACTTGAATCCGGTCAGTCCCGACAGTGGCGCATCCCCTGGCCAGGCTGACTGCTGTTTTCACAAACGGGAAGTGGGGCGTTGGGGTGCTGCCCAGCTCAGGGTTACGAAGTGAAGCCATAGGTACGAGCGAGCCGTCTTGCTCTGCAACGGGGCACCACTGGGGCAGGGCCGGTCCCGGTGGGGCAGCAGCGGCCCCTCCGCGCTCTCCTCGTCGAGTTGTCGCCTCTTCCTACCATCCCTCTTCCCTTTCCCTCCCTTCGCCAGGCCCTGCGTCCTGTGTCCCGGCCCTGCCGCCTCCCGGCTTCCTTCCTCTAGGCCATTGTCGCCCTCCCACCTGCCGGGAAGAGGCTCCGGCCCGCCTCCCCCGCGGGGCTTCCTGCCGCTGGGCGGGCAGGAAAGGCCCCGAGGCGCCGCGGGGCCCCGCCGGGGTGGCGGCCGCGGGACGGGGGGGAACCGTGCTGCGGGCCACTGCCCCAGCCTGCCACTGCCCCTGGCCCGGAGCTGGACCCACTGCGGGGTGCTGGGGAGGACAGCGGAGGGGTCAGCAGGGCCGCAAAGAGCTCTCGGGCCGGGGCTGCGGCCGCGCAGCTCGGCTGCCGGTGCCCGGTGCCTCTAGTAGTCCGGGCACTAGAGGTGCGCGAGAAAGGACCGAGCCGGTCTAGTGCGCTACCGTGTCTTCACCTTGTTCCATCTACCATGAGCAGAAGTCACCTTCTGTCCTTACTCATGGTAAAGCCAAAGATTGCTTGCTCTGCTCTGAGTAGGTAATTGGCCTTGAGCCCCCCCTACCAAAGGTAGGTATCACCAACTTGCGGTGAAGTGCGTGCAGCCTGAAGTGTGCAACAGGAGAGGTCTAGAAAAGCCCATACAGACCTATGCTTTCATGTAGTTTTCCAAAAATACGGAAAAGCTGCTTCAAGATGGGACGTGGTGTACCATGCTGCAGTGTGATAAAGGAAAAAATATCACAGGTCTGCTAATAGTTCATTCACAAATGGTGTTGAAGGTTAGAGGGAGAAGAGAGTAGCATATTAAACTATCTGTGTTGAAATGAATGGGAGAATTGAGCCTGAAGAGCTCTCTCAAGGAGCTCTCTGGTCAGAGAAGATCCCCAAGTCTTTCGGTTGTGTACAGTTCAGTGTCTTTGCTGCCAATCCTCTCTTTTTAAGGGTTATTTCCTACTTTATTTTTTCCAAGTGTGTTTTTGATTTCCTTTTTAAGCTGTACCCTTTAAAGATCAGTCATTACAGTATCAGACACTGTTTTGTCTCTTCTGAAGAAAATGTCCTGCAGAATGGAGAAACATATCAACCTTGACTGAGGTCCAAGTTATTAAAGCAAGGAAGACATTATTCTTTGGGGAACTCAGTAAAAAAAAAAGTAAAGGCACAATAGAAATATTAAAGGAGTACTGAACAAAATAAATGGCTTCTTACTTGTCCAGAAGTCAGATTGTTAGCAGTGTAAAGTATGTGACCTAGGATGCATGAAAGGGGAGGGGGGAGAAATCAAGATGAATGATCTATGGTAAAGCAAAGCTGAAAGTTTTGGTATAGGCCAAGATTGTAGAATCTGTGGAAAATCAGTGCTAGACATAGCCTCATCACTAGTAATATGAGCCAAAATAGTTATCTGTCTTTTCTGGCTGAGAGTTACAGTACGCAGTACCTCCGATCTCAGTTGCCATGAACATAAGGTATTCTTCCCAAGATTTACATCTTTAAAATATATGAACTGCTCATCAGTGATTCCCAAGCGTTTAGTATTTCAGATGCTTTTCTCAACCTTGTAGTTGTAATTTAAGAGTTTTAGAATCGATCTTTCTGTTGAAATATGGAGCTTCTAGATTGTGTCCAACGATGACAGTCCTTGTTTAGCTCCTTGCCTTGGGTTCTCCCCAGCACTTCTTCCTGGCCTCATCAAGACTTGCACATCATAATGGTTGAAAACATTACCAGTAGGTTCTGCAAATCATTAGAGAACTCTACACTTACGTAAAAACTTCTGGTCATACACTTTACACTTGTTAGCAGAGCAGCTCAGCAGCTTGCTTTCTGGGTTCCTCTTCAGCATAAGTTTAATATATGAAATGAAGCTGTTGCCATCCGTTTCAGGTAGAGTTAGTTAGTGGCTTCTGTGCTTGAATTATCTAGCAGTTTATCTGGGAGCATTCTGGTTTTTAGCTATTTACATTCTTGCCAATGTTTGGCTGATCTCCTCACTCCAGATTATAAGTCTGGAATTTGGCAAGGAATACTGTCAGATGGCCAAAGTTGTGTCCTTCTCAGGTATTGTGAAAGTCATTCCCACTGAGCTGCAAGCTTATGAACAGTCCTGTTTGTGTGTTCAGAAGAAAGAGTCTGGCACCTAACCTATCGAATGAATTTGTCTGCTCAGAGCCTGCTTTAGCCCATGACTCTATGGCTTTAGAACACTGTTCATCCCGATTATTTTTTCCTCTAGGGGTATTGTAATGTTTAAACATCTAGGGACATTTTAACGTTTCTTCATCTTGGTGAGTTTTAGTCTTCGAGTGCTTTCAATAGGTATAAGCATAAGAAAGTGCAGAAGGCATGGCTGGAGTTGCAGAGGTGGGTAGTAAGAGGTACGGAGTAGAGTGCCTGGCTAGCCACTGCTAAGTGGTGGAGGGAGACACGTAAGGTGATTAGAGATGTCTCCTGGCAGAGTACATCGAAGTGACAGGCTGGCAGGGGAGAGGGAGAGAGGTGTAAATATGGAGGAAGATAGAAAAGGCTGCAGCCATAAATTCTAGAGGTTCCTATGTGCTGGCAAACCAGCATGAGGTCTCATGGCCCAAACTGAGCTCCTCTCTGTAAGGAGTTGTTCCTGAAGAAGAAAACCTAGCACCGCTACCATGTTGCTCAAGTGACTTGAATCTGTGTTCTAGATTGTCACTTAAGTTCTGAATGCCAAAGACTGAGCTCAAGTTATGCTTGTAACTCATGTAAGGGAAGAGTTCTGTGTGAGCTACTGTGTTGGTTACACGGTGTCTGTTTGTCCAGGGACTTCTCTGTCGCCTTCTGAACTTGGGGTAGTTGAGGGCGAGCTGGCTTGTCTGCCAGAGGTGTCACACAGACTGGCAGCTTTAAGGATCTGAAAAGAAAGTGTCATGGTTATGGCAGTGAACATCACCATGGAACTGAATTTTACCTCTTCAGACTGTTTGAGATTTGTTCCTCGTTCTGTGGTATTTCGTTTAGAGCAGCTGAGATCAGATTTTTACTGTGTCAGGAAAGTCACTGGATCCTTTGCTTATTACCCTGAGAACTCATGTCACAGATATCTCAAAAACGATGTCTCACATTAGTGGACACCTTTCTGTCCTTAATATCTTGGTGTTGCTTTCTTAATTGTTCAATGTGGAAAATACTGCTTCCCTTCATAGTGGGGCTGTCAAGGTAGATCTCAGGATTATAAAACCCTCCTTAATATTTCAAGAGCTCTGTATAAAAGTGACATGGAAAAGCCTTATACCAAGCAGGAAATGATATGGCACAGTAGACAAGAACCACAGCCACATACCCAACAGCAAGACTTAACAGAAATACTGCCTAGTGTTCCCTTTAGCTGCTCAAGTAAAAAGGTTTGATCCATATTTCCAACAGTCAAACAGTCACTTGAGATCGAGTATCTAACTGGACAAACTTTGTTTGCTTGCGTGTTAACTAGTTGTGGCATTCCTTGAAACTTTGTATTTGTTGCAGTTTGTTAAGAAGATTAGGTATGATCTGTATCAAACACTATTAAGACTCCATCTAAAACAAGACAGTGAATGCTTATTTTGTCTAGGAGAGAATTGTAAAGTTTTTTCTCTTTAGCTTTGCTAGTATTGTTAGTAAAATTTGGAGGTGCAAAACTTCCTACTTGGGTTCAGTTCTGCAGTCAAGGCGAATTGGAAGTGGACAATAACCTATTGTCTCTAATACTGAATTTCCCCTTTCCCACTTATAGCTGAGGGTCTCATTTTGAAGGGTAATGTTGGGTGAAATCCTGATTCTACTCAGGTAAAAAAACATTAAAAAAACCCCAATCGAACAAAGACTGTTGAAGTCAGAGAGATGAGGATCCCCTGAAGATGCAATGCTTTCCTTTCATCAGCCAGCTGGTTTTCTCATTGGAGATGGCAGAGGGGCTGTAATCTGTGAAATCACATGTTTTAGTATTCCTTTGCCTTGGAAAGTGCAGATAAAAATGCAGCTTTATACACCACCCTCCATAATAGTATTAGACAAAAACCAGGCAGAAACATGATCTTCTCTATAACTAATCAGAATCTTTTTGCTGTCTCCGTACATATTTTTCCCAGGGTGCTAGGATGGTAAATATTTTAGCAGAGGGAATTAACTCTACTTCTCTTCCTTTATGTTCTGTTATCAATGGGACTAGCCCACACCCTCACTTTGCCTCATTTTTGGCTCTGTTTCTAAACCCTAAAATTCCTGTTCCTGCATTGAAACACAATTAAATTGAAGCTTAATGTGGTGCCTGGTTTATGTAATCTTGCTTTCTGGCTTTTTTTTTCTTCCAAGTCTGAATCTTATGAATCAATGTGCATTCACATTTCATTTGAAATTTTCTAACTCTCCTCGTGTACCCTAAAGCTTCCCTTTTTTGGTTTATGAAATAATAATAAAAAGCTTAACTCTTCAGATTAAGTTGTAACTGCTTTATACTTTAGACAGGCAATTTCAGTTTAGCAAAGTAAAAATGGTGTGAGAGAGAAATTGCAGCTTGATTGTTTTTTAAAATATTCAGATTAGAATGTCATCTTTTATGAGTTTTTTTTATAACCACTTAGATTGATACAGCTCTCTAAAGCTGTTCTGTTTTTCATCACACATTCTCATCTGTAAAACCTTCATTTTTATTAATCTTTGTACAATCTGTACAACTCTGAGATTAATCATTTTAAAAGAGCTACTCTCCGAGTGTTAAGGATTTGCTGGGCTAATGGCGAATGTGAGCACTTCTAAACCCTCTGCAGCACTTTGTGCCTGCTTAGCGGGTGCTGTTGCAGAAGTATCAGTCTTTGTTTCCCAGTTATCTAGAGATAGCGTTTGTGGCCAGGTTTCCAGGTCTGCTTCTGGCTGCCTAGAACCAGAGAACAAAATATACTGAGCCCCTTTTCACTAGCTAACTCCAATTGTATGTATTTATAGTCCAGTTCTGCCTTTGTGTAGTTCCTTTTGAAGCTGAAGGGAGCTGTGTACTTACAAGTAAAGGCGGAACTAGCCTGTGAGGCAATTCCTTTAGTCTTTACTCCAGCAAAGATTTCTGTCGGATCCTGGCAGGCCAGTTTGTCTGCATCTGGCATTGATTAGGTTTTACTCCTTTTAGGACTTGTGGCAGTATTGGTCTCATGTCTCTCCTAACTATAACTCTGGACCCTACTTGGGATTTTTTGTTTGTCTCCTTTGGTTAATTTAGCTGTTTTGTCCCCCTGGCTTTAGCTGAGTTCCTCCTAGGGGCTACTCAGCCCTTGAAGCAGGGGAAGGTGCAGTGTAGGAGCTTCGGCTGTGCTCTCAGCCACGCTCTGAGTGCACTCACAGCAGGGCAGTGAGGGGCTCCTTTGGCAGTTCTCCAGGCTGCTCTGCTGTTGCCTGAGCAGCCCATCCTGCTGGGAGAGAACTCATGTGTCCCGGTCCCAGGAGCCTGTCTCTCCCCATATATCAGTGTTTACCTGCCCTGGATTATCAGTGTTCATGTGAACAGCACAGTATAATCTCTAATGTACCTTCTTGGCTATCTTGGGGTTGGACTAGATGATCTTTAAGGTCGCTTCCAACTCAAACTGTGATTCCATGGTTCTTTTTCATTTATAATGCATGTATTGTTAGTGGATGTTAGTGGACACATGCAGTGATTTGGTGGAGGTCTAGCCTCTTACTCCTGGGAGTCTATCAGGATAATTTTTCATTATTATAATTACAGATTTGGTGGCCTAAGTGTATAAGGCATCATCTCTTTGCCTAGTTAAACACTGAATACCTGACTGGAAAAGATGAAAATTAAGGCATCTCCTACCTGTTTAAGATTACCATTTAGTTAATGCGCTGTTAAATTCATCAGTAACTGGTATTGCTCATGTATGTGGTATTACATCTGATCATTACCTCTTGTATGTAGAGTTTCAGTAATGTATCTAAGAGATTTATAATTAAATTTTTCTATCAGTGCTTTTATTTTAGCATAGAAATTTTAGAGCAATATGCAATAAGCCAACTGAGCAATAGAGTTTGTGGCAGACATCATGGCTGCATTGGGCAAAGAGGCTGGAAAGAAAAAACTTGTGTTTCACAGTTAGGTGACTATCGGTGGAGAGTGAAGGTTGAAGTTCAAGGCAGCAGTGGTGAAACCTCCAGCATTCCAGTTTCTCCGCTGACTGGAAAGAAGATGCACCTGTAATTTCTGTTTCTCCAAAGGTCAGATTATTCCACAGTGCTTCATAGTGAACAGATAGCATTTTAACCAAGAAATCTCAAGGGGTCCATTTTGCTGTCATCATCCATATGACCACTCTGAGTGCCAGCCCATGTCAATGAAATGTGCGAGTGTAAAATGGGAACCGATTATTGATGTGTCTTTCCTAGGGGACTTGTTAAGCACTTAGTATATGATGGGTCAAGAGGCTCAGAAAACAGGTTTTACTCTTTAAGGCTTTGCAGTTGTGTGTACAGTTTTAGTGAAGTATGACTAGAAATAATGGGAGGAAACGTGAAAAAGGATGAATGCTGAGAAGGGCTTCCCAACTGTGTAATAAAACTGGAGGTGGAGATTATCTGGAGGATATCTCCCATTCATAGAGCCATTCCTTAGGGCACAGACAGAGTCTTTGTCTGCTTCTTGTTCCTTGGAGGGGTTATTTCAGAACTGACTGGTTTTTGCAGAAATGGTTATCACTGAAAGATGAAAACCATGTGAATCTGGAGGGAGAGTTAGGCTGTGTTTTATGGCATCAGCTTTTATTATGTATTCCTTCTAAAGTTTCTGCTCTGGGAAATCCTCTTATCTAGCTATGTGTTTCTTGTTTATTGTAATGTGTAGGGTGGCTGGTACAGGCGTAAATGAGAGGTTACACTGTTAGGATGACTAATGATGAAATTCATGGTACGTATCTAGAGTTTAATCTGATAATGGCATCTTCCTTTATCTGTTGTTACATGACAGAGAATTTCCTGATGCTGCCCTATAACTTAATTCAGTATGATTGCCTGTTTGCCACTTAAACAGAGAGTACCTTTCTAAAAGTTGTAGCATTTGTTTTGAATAGCCAGCTGGAGCCAGGGTTTGAAACTGGTATTTAAAGCAGCATAGGAATTGATGTAAAGGAAGTCATCTGCCATGTGGCAGCCTGCAAGCCACTATGGGGACAACCACTGAGAAACGCAGCCCACAGGCTGCAGTAGGAGCTGTTCACAAGCCCTGCTCCCTCCTTCTTAGTCAGGTTCACAAACCATTTAGACATCTCCTGCATTCCAGTGCCTCTGGCTGCTCTGCAAACCACGTAAGAGGTTTAAGACTTCCTTGTAATTCTACTCTGCACATGAACTTTGAATGAAGGGAAAGGAAGAACCAGTGAAATGAGAGCCTGGACCTCAGGGACCCTTTCAAATTGCTATTGCAAGCATTTGGCAAAGACTGGGATAACATCCTATGTATCCATCTCTGTCCCTAGCTGTGTGCCTCTGGGCTTTGTTCTGGCCTTTCTGATTTCTAGTGCAGTGTAAAACATGAACACTTACCACTGCCAATGTATATTAATACATGTGTCAATGTCCACACTAATGTAACATGCACATTTAAAATTAAGCCTTCAAATTTATCTACATAAATTTGACATTAAGAGGGTTGCACACAGGAAGCACTGCAATGTTCCTAGCATTCTGGACAGGAGAAGATAGGTTTTTGAAGAATGTAACTAGATAGAACACATGGCTGTGACACCCCCAAAACACAACCTACAAACCTTTTAAACTATTGTGATTATGTTGCATGAGCAATCTTGAAAATTTACCCCTAGAAGGATATGTAAATACCTGGTAGGGAGAGGCTGGTTTGTTTTTTTAATTGTATTTTTATAAGGGGGTAATTTGTAGCACATCCTGCACGCTGATATGTGGGATAAATAGTTCAGACACTGATTTGTAATCTCTGTTTATGAGTACATGACTGCTATTCTTATAAATGTCATCACTTTCTTGGTAGTATCTGGTAATATCTGAGTCATGAGGTGCTGACAAAAATCCACTGCACTTAATGTGAAACTTGAGGCATTTTGCTCATTCCAAAAGATATTAGCAATAGGCAGCCCCACATTTAACTGATAAATAATGTGTACATGTGCACATGACACAGTCTTGCTGCTATGTGGATTTTTCCCTCTTACCTAAAATCTTTGTGCAAATACATCAGAGTTCAAATCATGACAATTTTTAAATTTTTTTTTATTGGCCTGTCATAGTGGATACCAAGTGTATGGATAGAGTTAGTGCATAGTGCCAGCAGGAGCAGAGCCATCCAAAGGTAGAACAGGCTTCCTTTGGTGAATTGCATTTGAACTTGGATATCCGGGCTATGAAAGAAAACTGTGCATGTTTTATTACTGACTTAAGAAATGAAACCTCTCGCATGGAGCTGAGTACTGAAAAATAATTCATTTTCCCATTATTCCCCTCTTTATTTACAGGCATACTGCAGGATATGAAAATGAGAACCACAGTGCTCCCATGTTGTACAGTTGTGGGGCCCAATACAGAATACATACCCATGGAGTCTTTAGAGGTATACAGGTGAGTATGTAGGACATTCTTCCTAGGGAAGTAAAACTGCTGCCTGTTTATATTGTTTGTGTACTATTTCACTGGTATTTATAAATCCACCCTTGGTTTGTGGTTTCCCTGTGCTATCAAGAAATGCTTTATGGAGTGTCCTGACTCCATTGAAGCCATCGAAGTACAGTGTAAGATTTCTTTCTGACGGTCATTTAAAATTGTTTATTTCTTCTTCTAAAGTATGTCTGCAGGGCAATATTCCTTACCAGCCTCTCAGGATGTTCCAAAACATGCAATCCAGTTTCCACCTCCTAGCTGTAGTTACTCTGGTTGTGTGAAGCTTCCATGGTTACGACGGACTACATCTGATAACTACATACAAAAAAGTGTTAGATGACATTTTGCTTTTATAGATTTCTGAGGCTTTACTAATGCAAACATATTTCCTTAAAACAAAATATAGTAAGTGATTGTTTCCTAATGACTGATTAGTGAATATTTGGAAGGAACTTACCATTCAAGGGAGTTAATTTCCTCCCTTTCTGAAAGTCATATAATCAATAAATACCACTGTAAAAGCTATATGTTCTTAAAACTGATGGCAAAGTCATTACAAGGGATCTATCTCTTCTGCATCGCTCTCTGTCATCAACATACATCAGCGTTTGTAGATTGCATCTTCTTTTCCTTTTCTGTACAGTTTAATGAGTCGTTATTTAGTGGCAAGCTCTCAGAAATAGGCTTGTGAGGCTGCTTTGTGGAGTAAGTAAAAGTAAGCAGTTGACATTCTTTAAGGAAGTTAATTGTTCCAGAAGGAGAAGATCATCTTTGATGGAACATTGTTACAGTGGCCAAAATGCATTAAGGCTGAACTATTCAGCAGCTCCACCTAGACTGGCTTTCTTGTTTTGTTTTTTACCAGTTTGAATTAACACAACAAATTAATTTCCCTGTCCTTAAACCTCATATGAGTATTTAAAAAAAAGAGGAAAATGCTACTCTGGCTCATGCTCATACCTCTTAAACTACTATAAGCCCAAAACTGCTTTATATGCCAATGAGTGTTCTTGCAGAATTGTGTGATTATACATGAGGTCAGAATGTGGCCTATTTAAATTTGCACGTTAATATCTGGTGAGAACTTAATAAGCAGAGTTTAACAGATTAAAGGTATAATAAGCTTGTGCTTCGTTAGAGTTTTACAGTTTGCAGTATATTTAAATATCTCTGTCCTGCAGAAGTGCCTCTGATTGTTTGTCTCTGAGTATGTTAGTAAAAGCTTGAGAACATGCATGTTACATCAGCAAGTCTCTGTCATTGTAGGATGTCCGACGAGTGCCAGGAGTAGCTCCTACTATTGTCCGATCAGCAAGTGAGACAAATGAAAAACGTCCCTTCATGTGTGCATACCCTGGCTGCAACAAGAGATACTTTAAGTTGTCCCATTTACAGATGCACAGCAGAAAGCACACTGGTGAGTGTCAGCATTCGTTGGTATAAATCATGTCACAGCACTGGACAGCAGGGTGGGTAGAGTGGTTTTAAAATAGCATAAGGTGCAAGAAATGATCTGCCAGGTCAGGGGCAGGCAGAGTCTGTCAGATGAGTATGTATCTGCTCTGTCAGCTGGGCAATCCCTCTTCTGGATGCAGAAGACTGAATCTAGTGAAGAAAAACACAGAGCAGTGCTGACAGCAGAAAGATCACCTCCCTCCCTCTCTTACTGCTATAGGGCATCATTCAGAGCTGTGAATCATTTTGTCCCTGTCTGTTCCCTCCATTTGGCAGCATCAAGGCTTGTTCAAAATCTTAACTGTTGTTAACTATTAAGAAGTTCTCTCTGCAAGAGGAACCTAGACGTTTAGCAGCCTCTTGTCCTCCCTAGGAAGCCTTTTCTGGTTGGGGGTAGAGGCAGGCATTGGCAAATGAGTTTCCTCAAATGGCATTTTTCCATTAAGAATTGAGCCTGAAACCAGTCATCTGTAGGCTAAGATCTGAATTCTCTTTGAGCGCAGGCAATATATGTTCCATCTCAAAATGTGAAAATCAAAGGCTCTGATGCACCTTGCCAAAGAGTAACCAAAGTTAATTTCCCTATTGGGAAATTTATTCTGTTGGAAATGTAGAATTATGATAAATCCTTATATATACTCCTTATTCATTTTTTTGAATGCCTATCATGTTTTATTGAGACAGTTCTTTCTGAGCTTATCTAGAAATCTGTGGATAAAATCTGTAAATATGAATGTTCACTTGGCCATTAACCTGATAGGAAGTCAGAGGGGTGAAATGGACGAGAAGAGAGCAGTTCATTCTGTGTGACCTGGCAGCCTGTCTGATGTTTCACAATAACTTTTCCTTTTGGAGACCACGTAGTGACATTAGTTAATTGTATAAAATACTTACAGGTGAGAAATGAGCATTACAAAGGATTTGCAATCTCTGAATGGGCCAGTCATGAAATATTCAGATAGACAATCTTGAGTGTTGCACAGATTACACATTCAAGATAATTTAAATTGTAACTGGAATTTAGTCTTTAGAGATGAAGATCTACAGAAATTATATTCTGTTATATGTAAATAAATTGTAAACAAGAAAATGTGCGCATCTTTTGGGGTCCATTAACTGCAGTATTTTTCTCAAGTGTGCCTAAACAGTTCTGAATTTTTCTCATAATCACAATTTCTTTCATTCCTAAATCGTATTTTAACAGTCATAATTTATTTGTTCTGGTCCTGTATTTTATTCCATTTAATTGCTTGGCTTTTGCAGTGTTATTTCTGGATAAGGAATAACAAGGACTTCAGCTTGGATACTTTTTTCCTTAACTGAAGATCTGCAGAATTGCACCACATATGGTCTAGGCACGCAGTCATGAAAGGCCCAAAACACAGAGTAGGAGATTAGGACTACAGCCATCTAACACCCCTGGAGAGACTCCTCCCATTGTATTTGAGGTCATACATGCCCCTCCTTTGGTTTATGCTAAAGTGGAACAGGGTAGAGAAAGAACTTTTCTTTCTCTCAAACATCTCTTCTGTACAGGTGGGTCCAGATCCTTCTGCTGCTCTATTTTGGTGTGTTGACAACCTTTGCAAGTCACTTTACATAACAAACAGGGCAACTTGGTTTCCAAAGCTTAGGTTTGCTGATACAAGCATTGCCATTGATTAGACCATGTAAACTTTTGAGGTTGATTGCAGCTAAAGAGGATAAAGCATGTGATAATGCACCCTGGTATGAGAGGTGCTTGGAAACTCACCTAGCTGATGCATTCAGATTTAGGAATAGAAAGAAGATTTCCTCTTCATCATCCTGGCAGGGTTTTGTCCTCAGCCTGTTGAATGAGTGCTAGACGTTTCGTATGATTATGGTCTGGAAATTTTACTTACCAATTTCCAGCTCCTGTAGATACTTTAGAGTATGATGATCTCCTTTTCTTGTCTCCTCCTGTTGTCTGTTAATCCTGATTTTGGGGAGTGCTTGTCTTGTTGATAACAGTTAAAGTAGTAGTTGGCAATCAGAACACCTAATACTAAACGAAGGGATATGTCTCTTTTTCTTATGCTTCAGTGTTTTGATGGGGAGGAACCCTGACAAGCCAGTCTGAAGTCATGAGAGCTGTCAGCTGTCAGCTCAAATGGAGGATAATTTGTTTGCGTTTGGTATACCTCTCTACATACTCTCCAGTACTGTTGTTCTGGATGCACATGTGGGCTTGAAGCTCTTGCACCTTTCTTTGCATAGCGGTAGGGCAGTTTTTAAAATGATGACCACAGGATCTGAAAGCAAGCTGTTACATGCATCCAATACTAAACCAGAAGATCATGTCTTTGCAGAACAATGTTGGCTCTTGATTATCTTTTTCCTTACTGTAACAGATACTTGCAGAGGGCCAGCTCATCAGATCTTCTGTTCTTCACTAGTTGCAGTATTGCAAAATCAAACAGGGCCCTGAAACACAAAGTTGGATTCTGTAATCAGTTTTGCCAATGTTTCAACATTGCGTTCATTGAAAATATGTTGACATTTTGGTACCCTTCATGACTGCTTATCCATTGTTAACAATGCCTTTATTTAAACATGTTCAGCCAAAAAAGCTTTTTTCTTATCTTGGTGTATTTTGCTGCAGTAGATAGGCCTCTGAAAGGAAATGCAAAAATACATGTAATTTTTCAACAGTACAGCAAATAATGTGAGTTGTCATCCTGTGGCAGACTTCAGAGAGTTCTTTGCAGAAACAAATTGATGTCTAGACCCCCATAAATTTCATTTACGGTGGAAACAACATTCTTGCCAGAGATCCTTTGGGTTCAGTGCCACACACTGGAAAAACTGGATTTATCTTCATGGAAAGCTGAGCATTTTTGCAGAGAAAATACCCTCTGCCTGCTTGCCGGGGATATTCCTCAGCCTAAGTGTGCACTGCTGTGGGTGTGAACTTCTAACAGTGAGGTGTGAGAATCTGCAACTGATGAACATTGACTTATACGTGATAGGGACTCTGGTCTTGGTGATGATTTTCTGAAGCTCTGGGGGGTGTAAGTAACACAGTCTAATCATCACTTTTATACTAATCATATAACAATGATTTCTTTGCTTTGACAGAAATAATTTTATTATGGCATGTGCCACTGTGCCAAGTGCTTTACAGTCATTACTACAGTTCATCATTACACCCCCTTTGAAATACAGAGCTATGTCTGTGTACAGATATGTTAAATTTATGTATTTAAAATACAAGATTAGTCTCAAAACAATAATGACATCTCACATCTGAGCTATGGCATGAGGATGACAGAAAATGTTACCTATAAAGGCTCCCTACTAAATAGAAATAAAGATTTTATCTGTGTTTGCTGAAACAAATTATTTTGAACAGAACTGTGTTATATTATTGAGGTAAAGTTGTGATTACAGGGTTGTACTCGTGCTTAGGTGTGTATACAAGAAAAGGGGCTCAAATTGGTGCAGGACATATGGGCCTTCAGATTCTCATTCAGGCTCACAGCCTCTGGTTTCAAAATCAGCCTGCTCTGCTCATGCTTTCATGTTAGCAACGGGCTTTTTCTCTTGTAGCACTCTGTAATTAAATGCAATGGTTGTGAATATTATGTGCAGCTGCTACAGCAGTAGGAATTTCTCTTTTCCCATGTGTCTGTGCAATTGAATTTGCTCCCAAGAATATATGCAGGTTCCTGTGATTTATCTATTTTTGAACAAATAGGTTTATTTTATTAGAAGCATTTATTGCAATATGTGCAAAGGCTCATTCATACTTGTTTGCCATTGTTAACCTTTAGTTTTTCTAAATATTTCCCTAAATATTAAAGGCCTGCTATTCCCTCTGTCCTCTCTCACATACTTCATTCTGCACAGACCTTAGCCTTTCTTTTGCGTACCTTCTCTCAATAATGAAATGTAAGTAATCCTGGAAGCCTTCGAGTCGCAGGTGGAAGGGCTGGGGAAGCTCCATCTTCATCTCCTGTTTTGTTTTGAAATTGTATGTGGTCCTGTAGGAAGGTGACAGCATTATGGAATAGTTTTGATACATTAAGAGACTTTAGCCTTTTACTGGAGAGGCTTTAATAGGGCTGGGGAAACTAAACACTGCTCCATCCCCCCTCGGTATAATGATTTAGTGAGGTACTCCAAGCTTCCAATCTGGGTCATTCATGTTGTCCTGTTTTGATGGAACTTCTAAGTGGTAACAGGTATGTGACAGTTGGCTTTGGCAGGCATTTTGCTTGGCACTAGCTGATGTAGAAGGTATAGAAGGAAAAGGAAATTAGGATTTATGTCCAAATATTGTGCCTCTTACTGTTTCTTTGTTTTTTGTTTTCTATGCAGTGTTATCGTGTCTTTGTGTAAACATCTTGAATTGATTCCTTTAATATATGCATTGGTCAAATTTGTCCTTAATTTAATCAAGCTTGTATTTTAAAGTATTTATATAAATACTTTTGTGCACATGCCATTAGACCCACTATACTGTTTTATTCAAATACCTCCTTAACCATCTTCTGAGTTTATATTGCAATTAGCAATCATCCTGTCACTGCATTCTGCTCTGCTGACATTCCCCTTCTTAAATCTGCCAAAGGGCTGAATTCCTTGGAAGTAAGTGATTTCTGAAAAGCAGGCAACCCCTGGGAAGTCCACGCGGTCAAAGTGTGCAGAGCTATTTCAAACACCTGTGGCAACTTTAATCCTCTATGCTAATAAATTAAGCTCAGCAGACATGGAAATTGTCCACACCTAGGTCTGAGAATCAGTAAACTCTTTTGGGTGACTGGCACAGGTAGTTAGCTTGTTCTTGCAGATTTAGTTGCTTTTGTAAGATTTTGATTTTAGCTGCACGCTATTTGAAATGCTGTCCTTAACATGCTACTTACACTTTGTTGTCTAGGTCAGAAGGCTTCTGCTTTAAACTAAAGTAGTTTGCACTGATGTCTCAGAATACCAGTGCAACCAGAGTACACGTCCTCATCATAATAAAATCAGAAATGCAGACACTTCTGTGGAGCTTTATGAAACTGATAGGTTTTTAAAAATATATCTAGAGAAATTAAGCCCACTGCCCATGTCAGCTGGTGTTTTTCCTTAGGTCCCTCGTCCTGGACCTTTGTTTTAGATCTCATCTTTCCACAGTAGACAAAGCAGGTCCCAGCTGGTCTCGTGTGTACCTTCCAGATAAAACCCACGATTCTCCCAGCTTTGAAGCGAGAGATGTTTCTCTACTTCTGGGGCTGAGGCCTCTGTGCAGGGCTGTGGCTCTGTCAGCAGACCTTATGTAGGGATAGATGTGATTATATTGGAGGCTTTTTCATGATTCCGGTGTGTGAATCAGATCTGAAAGCTCATACAGCTATTTCTGTAGCAGCATGAGGACTATTTTTTTGTATGGTGGCTGAATTTCACCATCTCTGTGGTATGCTACATGCCAGCAGTGTTTCTCTCTTTCCTCAAGCTCCTTGATCGCTGCATTTGTTTTTGCATGTGTATACTGCTGGTATACTTTTGGTCCTTTGCCATGGTTGAAAACCACACTCATTTGAGACACTATCTTGTAGGGGCTTCATTTTCTTGAAAAGCCAGGGTGTCACTTTTTGTCCCAGAGAAAAGCCATCCCAATGGTCTCTGCCGAGCTGCATGGGAGGTGAAGAAGGAGTTTATATTTACAGGGGGCTTTGCAATAATTCACAGGCTTGCCTGCAGGAGGTGTGAAGCTATGTGAAAAATTCTCTTTAATGGTGCTTTATGGAAGAAACATCATTTGTGTTTGGGGGAAGAATATGTATTTTTCTGTTGTTGAATTTTGCTCTGTTTCTTTAATTTCTTTGAGATTAGGGTGATTAAAATTGCCACCTACATGGATGCCATTTGTTTAGGTTTTGCTTTAAAATAAAGTTCCTTTGTACAGAACATGTGTTACTGAAATAGGTGGAAAGGTTTTCAGAGAAATATATGATTTTCAGAGAAATATAAACCAAGAGATTTCTTTTCCAGCAGAAAACAACAACAAAAAAAACCCCATGCAACTGGAAATTTTTGTAGTTTCAACCTAATGGGCTATTTTTTTTAGAATGAGCAGATTCACTGTCAGTGTGGATGCAGTAGAATGATACCGTCCTTTCCCCACTGATCCCAACACAACTGTATGGGTTTATAGCACGAGTCCTGGGGTACCACTAAGCTGCTTTAGGCAAGAGAGAAGTCTACATTTCATTCTAGGTGATGTGTTCCCTCATCTAGCCATATGTTCTGATAAACTGTTTGGCCTTTACAGGTGAAAAGCCTTATCAGTGTGATTTTAAGGACTGTGAAAGAAGATTTTCTCGTTCAGACCAACTCAAACGGCACCAAAGACGGCACACAGGTTTGTTGGCAGCACAACTCTACTCACTGGAGTTCATCTTTAGGTGTGAATTGTGATCCAAAAAGTCTATTTCTGAACCTCTGTTTTTATGATGTGTCTGTTCATACACAGTGCCCATAGTGCCAAACCCTTAAAGTTATCTTTAGGAGAGAACTGTAGCTGGAGTTTTTGTTAGCATTGCAGCACTTTCATCCTGCTGCCATCTTTCTGAAACAGCTTTCTTAATGAAACTGTTTGCTTTATACTGTATCCCAATATAGGGAATCTCTTATTTTAAAAACCAAGCAATTCTGCAAGAAGTTACCTGATAAACACTACTGTTGCTATTCTGATGCTTGTGTGGCAAGGCTAGCAGGTGAATGATGCATGTGCCTGACCTGAAAGGCTGCTGGAATTACCATGCATGTCTATGTTGACAGAAGTGAAAAAAGAAAAGGCATACTGTCTATAGTGCTTAAGATCTTAATTCAGCAAACCACTTCATCTTAGATTTAAACCTTTTTCGAACTCTGCCAGCTAAAGAAGGATTCCAGGGGCAGCAAGAAGATCAACGTCAAAGATCTGTCTGGTTGGATTGCAAAAATAGCCTGCAAAGTGTGTTTATCAGTTTATGTATGGTAGAGAGGGCAGAGCAGTCATGAATGGGTCTGAGTCCTATCTAGGCTTGTGTCCAGGATCCATCTTCCTCAGTGAATCACTGACAGAGTGAAATGTTCTGAAACAGCTGAAACTGCTTGTGAGTTCAGTCCAAATTCAGTGTGTTAGTTTGATTCGGAGAAAAGACGCCATTTTCTGGAGATGTCAGGACAGCCTATTTCAGCATTTCAGGAGTTCTTGGAAGTCTAGATTAGGTTGACAAGGAAGGCAGCAGCCCTCCTGTAAGTCACAGAAGATGATGTGGTGGTGACCTCAGCCTCCTAGCCAAGAGTGGAGTCATGAGGGAACACTGTGGAATGTGAGAAAGGGCTTCAGAGTGCTCCTCTGAGTTGCAGCAAGAAATTGCATTTGGGTCTCCTGTATCTCAGGAAGTGGCCTGACAACTGGTTTACCCACTGTTCTGTGGTGGATTTCTGCCTACCACTTTTCTTGCTAAAGATGTTTGATCTCTCTTAAATGGTATTATTTGGACATGTAGGAAGCATCTTTGAAAGCTGGTGTAGAAGTACTCTTGGTATGATACGTTTTTAGCAATTGCATGCTAGGACATATCTGTGATAAGAAGTCCCCAAGACTTATCTGTAGTGTGCAAAGTAGTAGTAGAAATGTAAGCCTATTTGGAGCATATAAATATATACCTCTGTACTTCTATTCATATGTCATAGTTGCTCATACATGATAGCACTGGTGCCAAGCCACAGGATCAGAATTGACGACATTTGCAGATCCTGCTTAGTCCAACAGTATAAGTGGGTGTTTGTTCATAATGGTACTGTTTGGATGCTTCAGATCCAGATATCAGAAGAAGAGGTTTCAAAGGGATGGTAGCCTAATTAATGATTTTCTATCATTTGTAGGCATGTAGTTAGGAGGAGCAGTTAGGGTAACTAGTACAACCCCTCTTGGCTTTTCAAAATTCGGAAACAGCTGATTTCTTTCACTCCTCCAAAAGGTGTTGGGATATAAGGTAGATTCTATTTTTTTCTTTGGCCTCGTCAGGTGTGAAGCCCTTCCAATGTAAAACCTGTCAGAGAAAATTCTCTAGATCTGATCATCTGAAGACTCATACCAGGACTCATACAGGTAAAACAAGTGCGTAAACTTTTCTTCACATTTATATTTCATTATTTTAAAGTTTAAGTCAATGTTGTTGTAAATTATATGATTAGAAAGTCTCTTAACCACGAGTTAAATATTCAAAATAACAGAAAGAATTTCAGACTGTGTTGGTTTTTCAGTGTGACTGCATTCCCCAGATGTTGCAGTCACTTTTCACAAAGGGCTTTAGATGATTTTTGGAAACTAGGCTTTCTTCATGTTTAAAGACATTTCAGCTTGGCAAAATCTATTCTATCAGCTATTGTGAAATGAACATCATAGTCTCAGCCCACAAATGTCAAATTGATCTACTGCTTTTACTGAAAAAGCCCTGCAAGACAGAAATTTTAATTCCAGCTTCAGCCGAAGGTCTGTAATCTAAAGTATTCATGCCTACTCATGCT
>JASSUY010028162.1:9503-44688 GCA_032466535.1 Forpus xanthops | reverse complement strand
GCAGGGGCGTCGGGGGCCACGACGGGAGTGGGCCGGAGCGGCGAGGCGCTGGCGTGGAACGGACCGCCGTGGTGGACGGCTCCCAGCGCTGCCGGCATCCCGGTACCGGCAGCTCCGGGCAGGCTGTCAGTGGGTCCTCCTGCCGCCTCTCCGCCGGCGTGGAGGATGTCTGCGATGCAGAAGGACGGCTTCTTCCCCGCCGCGGTGTCCAGCGGGAAGCAGCCGCCGGCAGCTGGCCCTGATGCCGAGCAATAAGCTGCTGACCACAAGCTGAAGTTGGAGGCGTAGAAAGGAGCCAACCCGGCCGTGTACATCCTGCCCGGGGAGGGGACGCTCTGTTTTGCTGCTCAGCTCCCGGGTGCGCTCCGCGGAGCTGCCCTCTGCCCCGGGCGCATGGGGAGATACGGCGAGAGCGGCTAGTGAAGCAGCACTTGCCGGAGGGGCAACCACCGCCACCCAAAACCAAAACAGCAAGAAAAAGGGGAAAGTCCCTAAAACCCACGGCGAGACGGAGAGAGCGAGCGGACGAGGAGCGGCGCAAACAAAACAAACTCAAACCAAACCCCCTTTCCTCGCACTGGGGGTGTGTGTTGGGGGGGGGTATTTACCCCTCCCCAAAACTTTCTCTGGCAGCGACACTCCGGGCTCCGGATCAGCCTTCGCTCTCCCCCCGCCTCCAATCGGCGATCCGCGGGGCCGCGCAGCACCGCCCGCAGAATACGCCCATGAAGAGCCGGGGCGGGGTTACGGCACATCGCGCAACTGCGCGCAACTGCGCGGGGTCCCTTACCCACGCCCCGTCCCGAACTGATTTGCCCCGCAAGGTAACATCCCCCCCCCAAATTCCAGTCTTGACTTTTACGCCCCCCACACCCAAAAATGTCTCTACTCTTGCTGCAGCTATTTCCAACCGTTTGAAAGAAACGCTCCGGACGGTTCTTGGCCATTTGAAGCAGTTCGGTCCTCCTGGAAATGATTCCTGAGGAAATGTATTTCCTTCCCGGATAAATGAGCCTGGGATAGTCTGGAAGAAAATGATTCTGTGCTGATGCACGCAACGTATGTGCTTGTGAGAGCTCCGAGCTATGCCGGGCCCAGGACGCGTTGGACCCCGCGTTAGCAGCGACTAGTTAATTAATCAATCAATAGTGTTTTGTCAATAATGCAGTTCCATAGCTATTTTCCGTGTTCTCCAGTCGAGAGGCTGCATCTCTTTCCACACCAAGTTCACCTGGAAAACCATTTGTAATTTTTTGAAAGCTTCTGATAGCTGAAATTCCCCCAAATTTTGCATTTAGAATACAATTATTACCTGTATCCGCTGCAACAATTTAGGGAGAAATTTATGAAAGCGTCTTTTGCACTTTTTTCTCTTCCTTTTAACATCCACATTTGTCCCGTCCTCACTCTGAAACACAATATTCCTTTAATTTTCTTACACGTAAACCGATCGCTGCCGTTTTGAGGAGATTGCAGGTTTACTTTGATTTTGTTACAAAACCCATTATTATTTTCTCAAATAGCTTCCAAAATTCTGAAGGTTTTCGGGGAACCCGAAAAGCAGACTATTTCTTTCCCCGTTAAGTACGAAGCCGTAGCTCCTGTGTGAATATTGAATCCACCTGGGAGCGAGGGGGATGCGCTCCTTGGGCCGATTCCCCGGCAGCGTTTCGTTTTATATTAACGACACAAAACCGAAAACCAAAGACGGGCCGGCCTGTCAAGATGTGTCCCAAAACCGAAGGCGAACCACAGGGTTAAGTATGAGGTCTTCCTGCTTCGACAGCGGAAACCCCCATTCCCTCTCCCCGTTCTTGTCCTCCCCGCGGTGAAGAGCAGGGCTCTAGGCTCTCGCTCTCTAACCCAATCGAACGACACCGGTTCCTGTATCATTTCCACTGCCATGAGCCCGGCTGGGCTGGGGGCAGAGGAGTCAGCTCTGCAACTGCCACCGGTACCGAGATCGCTGCTGGTCAGGCCGTCAGGGGATGGGAGGGGAAACGACACCAAAACTACCCCCAAACAGGGTGGTTTGCTTTTATTTTAGGAGGTCATTTCATTGCTGCGCTGGCCCCGCTGCCCAGCGATGCGCCTGTTGGCCGGTGCTGCTGCCCGGGACCCCGCTGGGTCTGCGCGCAGAGCAGCGCTCCTTCCGCGCTGTCACCTCGCGGGGACAGAAATAACCCGAAAGGAAACACTCAGCACGTCGCACTGGAGCACTTGCCCCCCCCCCCGGGGCGAGGGAGCTGAGGAGCCCGGCCCGCGGGACCAGCTGCCTTTCCAGGGCCGCATCCGCCTCAGCAGCCCGCGCATCCTCCGCCGGCCGAAACCAGGAGCACCTGCATGACCCCCACCCCGCCCGCCCCCTCGGCCGGGGGTCCCCTCTCCCCGAGGTGCTCCCCCGCAGTTCTCCCTCCCCGCGCACCTTCCTCGAGGGAGGAGCGGGGCTACGCGGCCGCGGAGGCTGCGGCCCCTCCTCCCCGCGCAAGGAGGGAGAAGGCTGCAGGAAACCCGGGGCTCGCTGCAGCCCAGGTCATCTCCTGTTTTTTGAGAGGTCCCAACTCGGACTAAATGAGCGGATGTGCCTGCGAGATTTGTCCCAAAATAGAAGCGGCTTTAGTATTTTAGGATACAGCAGAAATCCTTATTTCTTCCGGAGAAAAACTTCATAATGAGCGCGAGCACTTCCCTTTTCAATATTTGTGCAACTTTATCTCGACCAGCAAGTTGCTTTGGTGACGCAAATCCGCCCTTGTGTATTGCAACTACAAAAATAAATGCAAGGAAATCAATTCCCTTCTAGCAATGAAAACATAAATATACAGCTGCGACTTTCCCCTTTAATCTTGCTTTCCGAGGGACTCGAGAGGGAGGCGAATGAACTGTGCAGCAGGAGCGATGCCTCCTTTTTATTTTTTCCTTTCGTAATGGAGTCTCTAAAGACTCTCCCCCCCCCCTTTTTTTCCTCTTTTTCCTCCTTTGACACCCCTTTTTTTCCTCTATTCACCCCCTTTTTTTTTCTTCTATCTCTGCCCCCCCCCCTTTTTTTTCCCCCAGAGGTCGTCAAAGAAGGTGAATATATGTGTGTGTATATACATATATATACTGACAAAGGAGTGAATATCGATACACACCTCTGTCAAAGGTGTGTGTATGTATATATATACACATATATTCGAATATGCATATATAAACATATATATTATTCGGATTCTTACAAGGAGAAAATACACGGGCTGACTCCGAGGGACGGCAGCTCCCCGGCCCCACTTTCTGGCACAGGCCGCTCTTTGGGCTGTCCCTGTCCCCTCGAGCTCCCCGTCGAGCTGCGGCGGCCAAAGAAGACCAATGTGATGCAGAGATGTAATATGTAAAAGAAGAACAAACGTTTTAAGACTCCCACTCTCTTTAGGAGCACCCATAACAAGAACGATGTCAACGTCGCTGGAAGCCCCCCAAGGGCGGTCCTGCCGGGCACCGCGCACCCCCCAGCCCCAAAGCCCGTTCTCTGTCGCCACCTGCTGACCCCCCCCTTGAGGCACCCCGGAAGGTGGCTCTTCCTCCGGCTCCATGCGAGTAGGGAGTGAGCAAAGGCTGAGAACCAAACCGCGAACGGAGGGCTGGAGCTGGTCAGCCCTTGGCATTTCCTCTCTGGTTTACGCGCTACTGAGTACCTGTGTGGGTAACGCTGCGCCACTTGCCGAGCATCAGAATCCTTGTCCCTCAGTATTTGAGTTTGGGCCAGGGTGTGTTTTTTGGAGGGAATTGCCTGATCCTGACCACCTGTGGAGAGCTCTCAGGGTGCACAAATGGGTATCCCGATGGGAATGTAGTCAGCTGGGTATGCTAAAATTAGTCTGAAACAAAATCCCCTTAAAAGTGCTGTGTTGGGGTGGTCTGAAAACTCATGGGGGGGGCAGTTGCGTGTCCTGATAAGCGAATGTTACAGTCAAAGAGGTCCCATTGAACAGGTCCATTTGTTGGAGCAGATCAAAGCCAAAGGCTTCCAACTCCAATACAACAGCCGCTGAGCTGGAGGGGTTGGAACTAGATGACCTCAAGGTCCTTTCCAACTCGAACCATTCTATGATTCTATGATTTCTCACACTGGCGTGTCTCTCCATGTCTTTCCTTCAACTGTTCCAATGAAAAACATTAGATCACATGAAGCTGATGGATTCCAAGTGGAGAGAGACCTTTTGCACTCTCCCAAATTTTTTGTTGCTCTTCAACTCCCTTCAGACAGAGAGGGGACCTGAAAACACTTATTCCTGATTTGCCTCTTTCTTGAGTGCCTGGTTTAGAGATCTGCATCTTTCTCTTACAGAGAGAGGGGTGACCTTTCCTTTTTCCCTTTCCTCACACACCCTTTTTTCTTTCATGAAAAGCTGCAGACACATAAATCCTAAAAAAGGTCTGGATAATAAACAGCAGCTGAGAAGAAGCTCCTCTCCCCAGCCCTGGGAAGCAAGGCTGTGTCCCAAGGAGCAGCAAGGCCCCTTCCTTGGGGTTTCCTTTGGGTTAGAGCAGGCAGGTCCTGCCCACTGTGCTGCCTTTCCTGAAGCCCATTTTTAGGCATCTGATGCTGTGCTGGAGCTGGGCACACTGAACAAGCTGCTCGAAGTCAAAGTGCCAGCCTCCCATACTCACTCCATCACATCCCTGTCTGCCTCTTCCTGTCCCCAGGGAAGTCAAACTGCAGACACCCAATTCTTCCAGTAAAAAAAGGGGGTTGTTTTCTACCATAGTTTCTCCAACTTCTTTATCATGTGGCCAGGCAGCGTGAGGGACCTGGCGGAAACACACATTTGGGGATTGGGGTTGGCAGGACTGCTGTGACCCTCTTCTAGTCTGCGCTAACCTCTCACCAGGTCACCCGTTAATTTAAGTGCTGCCTCTTGGAGCTGCTTCCTGCAGTCTCACATGGGTTCCTCTCACATGGAAAGACCCTGAGTTTGCTTTCATTTCCATTGGCATCACCGATTTCCTAGGTTACTTCACCTTCACACTGAGGTCCAGACGTAATCTCTTTACAGAGGGAGTTATCACAGGCTAGTTGCGATTTTTGAGGCCACATCAACAGAGAGGTCTGCAAAGAGCTGGTCTGCAATTAATCCCCCTGCAGCTGATTAAAGGTGACATGACGTGCAGGAGTGCTGACCCCCTGCTCTAATGTGCAACTGCCGATGACAGAAGCATTCGCATGCACACGCTGGACTGAGCTTGCACAGGGCACAGAGGCTGAGAACAAGCAGCACTGCATGAATATGAAGGTGATCCACTTCTCAGTGCAGAAAGATCACCCAGATATTCCCTATATCTGACAAGGGAGTATGATTACACCTTTTTCAGCTGAGACCCAAAAGCGAACTCCTGAGGACAGGCTCAATGTATCTTAGTTCAAGCTGTGTATTTAGGTGCAAGGACAGATGGAAACTAAACAGAGGATTTTGATATTCCCATAGTGGGTCATCCCCCCTGGGATTCTGTCAGAGCAACCCCTCCTATTTTTACAAGACCATGCTGAAAGGGCATTGGAACAGGCTTGTTCACAAGGAAGTGTTCACAAACCATGCAGAAGAGGCTCTCAGTTACATGCTTAATGGCAGCCTTGGCAGCCCTGGAGACTTGATGATCTTCAAGGTCTTTTCCAGCCCAGTCGATCCTATGATTCTATTCTGTGATTCTGTGATGTTTTTAGGCCCTCTGCTCCTTCAGCAGCAGTATGTCAAAGGCACTGCACAGAAAAGCCTCTCAGTATCAGAAGGAAACACTAATAACTGCTTAATAAAGGTTTCGGTAGGAAAGAGTTTCCTTCTTCTTGCCAACAGCGGTTCAAAATGTGGAGAAGCTGGAAATAAAGCAATCAGAATGCAGTCACATAAAAGGCAAAATCAACCCCGTAAGGAAGTCAAGTTTCTAGAAGAATATTATTCTGTAAAACTCATCTGGATTTGAGAACAGTTTTTGGTTTCTTTCCAGCCCTCCTTTCATGATCTAAGTGGACTTAAATCCAGTAGGTACACATCAGTCCAGCTTTAAAACCAGCTCTTTCATTGCTATTAGCCTGTATAAAACCCCAGCAAAAGGCCATCATGGCTCTTAAAAACAAATCCCATTTTAACCTTTCTTTGCCCAAGGGAGATGCTTTCTGGTGGGTGCCAAATGGAAGTACCAGCCAGGGGAGTTTTATGATCCCATAAACAAGCACACTGGATTAGGTAGCACATGTATTGCACCCTCCAGACCTGTTTCCCTTGCTGGAACCCAATCTGCTCTAAATGAAGTCCAGCCATCCCTTTTCAGCTCCATGGGCAGATCTCAGCTTCCCTGTGCCAGGCTCCACCAGGTCCTGGAAGATTCTGGTCCTCTCCTGAGGACCTGGTAGGGTAGGGAGATGCTCTGGGAGCTGAGCAGAGTGCCGTAAAGTATCCCCTTCCCAGCTGCGGATCTGGGATGCTGCCTATAGCAATAGCTGTTCCTCTATGCCTCCAGCAAGTGGAAACAAAAACAGAGGAGGCACAGCCAGCGGAGCAGCACAGCACACAGGGGAAGTAATTTCCTACTGATACCTCTAACACATCATTTTCTATCTTGATGCCTGGGATCTGGTTACCTTTATCTTAGCCAAAAGACTGTAGCGGTCATAAAATGTATTTCGCTTTTATTTCTCCGAGAAAACTTTATCATGAGATTTTGATTATCTGTCCTGCAGCAGTGAATTCCAAAGGTTCATTATCTCCTGTGTCTGCCTTCGCTGTCCTGTCCTTATTTTTCTTCCCAATTTCTCAATTCTTTGAGACATCCATTCATCCTGAAATTGTGAAATGGAGATTAAAAAAGGCAAGGCTGACCAGTTTTTCCTTTCATTTGTCACTGTGTCTAACCCAAATGTTTACCCTTGCCCCCCAGATGTATAAACTCCTTTCCAAGCCAAGACATTCTCTTTCTCCCAGCTAAGGAATATGTTTCATTTCGAGGCCATGTTGAATGGTAATATGAATCTCAACACGTTCTAAGTCCCAGCCTAACTTTGCAAGGAATAAAGACATCCAAGGCAGTCTCATTACTGCGATCTTTCCCAAACACCAACGAAGTAGCACCCTCTAGTGCAAGCTAACATTAAAATCCTCAATAACAACAACCCTCCTGGGTCAAATCCAGTCTTGGTGCAGCACATCTTGAGCCACTGGGGATGGGCTCCGCCACAAGCCTTTTCTGTGCTCCAGTGTTCCCAGACTTTCTTCCTAAGATCCCTATGGATGGTTTGGGCACCCATTGGACTCTGAATGTGTCCCAGGTCTCTGTCAGACCCAGGCAGCAGCATTAGCTGCAGGCAGGTGGCACAGATTCGCCACTGGGCAATGCTGCTTTCATTCCTATGGGATGCTGATGCCTGCCAAAACCTGGAGGTAAGGAATGCTCCTTGCCAAGCATCTGCTTCACATCTTGGCTCTTTTGGGACCTGCAAGAGGGATCCCACTAAAAGGACTGGGAGCAAAAGGGAGGGCAAAAGAGGGCAGGGAAAGGGCTGAGCCTGTGGCTGGGCTGTGGGACTGGGATTTTGCATGGAGAAAGGTGCTGCTGTTTGTGAGAGTTGGGGACTAACCGGGTGTGAAAGCTGAGGCCAGGGGCAGCACGGTGTTGTATTACTTCTGGTGCACTTTTCTTTCATTACGAGCAATTTCCATACGTTTCACCAGTTTTATTGTTGTTAAGAGGAAGGAGAACAAGCAAATGACACAATTTTAGTGGACCCTGAGCAGGGGGTGACCTGTGGGGTGAGCAAAGGGGAACGGGGTCAGTCCTAGATGCCATCTGAGGCAAGTTAACTGTGTCGTGTCCTGTACCTAATCACATTGCCTGAGTGCACATATAGGGATAAAAGCACAGAGCTCACACTCTAAAAATAACACCGAGTAAATGGCTACTTGAGATTTCATGAGAATTAAACCCCCCCAAACATACCTGCTTAACCAGAAGTGGAAATTTGTCTAACATTTCAAGGCTAGACTTTCTTTTCATTAAAAGCTATAAGGGAGCTGCAGCGCTTAACTGGGAAAGGAGTATAAAACCCTTGGTGTCAAACCAAGGTGATGCTGAGCTTCAGGACCCAGTGTGTACATGGACAAACCCCAGGGAAGTGTTTGCCCTGACACATGCATCTCCTTACAGGGCAAGTACCAAACCAGAGCCCTAGGCAGAGCCTGCCAGGCACCAGAGCTAATGAGCTATGTGGTGGTTTTACCAACGTCTAATGCTTCTGCTTTTTAATGTAGCGGAGCCGTTGTGAGTCCAGCTGTGGACTCTGCATGAAAGGGCAATGTAGGAAGTGCTGCTTTTTCTTGAGACATGATAAATAACGGCCGGGGCTGTGATTTGTTTTTGGGGAGTGCTATTTTTAAGCCAACGATGACTTGTTCCAGGGTGAGGTTGGACCATGCGGGTAAGGGGGTGGCAGTGGCCTGAAGTCATCTCAGCCTGCTCCAGATGTGAGGCTGTGCTGGAGAGGAAGCAGGGGCAGGTGGAGGGAGCCTGGACCCTTTCCCTCACCCAGCCCAGCCCTCCAGGAAACAGGGCAGCAGCATTTTGCCCCCTACTGTGGTGAAGTTCTAAGTTCTGGAGCAGCCCTTCACCCCCATTCCCATTTCATACCACCTCGGGGGGCCTCCACGGCACAGCTGGATATGGCCCCGGTGAGCTGGGAAGGTGATATGTTATGATAGACACGAAAACCCCATAGAGTTGAAGAGAAGAAACAGTTCTCTATCTTCTCTGTCTCCATACTGTATTTTACTATTCTCTTCAAATGAAGCAAACATCATTATTTCCCGTTAGGTGTTCCTGGTGCAGGAGTATTTCATTGAAAAATGGCTCTTTAATGCTAATGGGAATTATACTCCTAGCGTGATTTATATTAATAAGGCATGTGCAGTTCCTCGGTACATTCAAATCCAGATGGGAAATGGGGTATTTTCTTTCTGTCCTTCTACACAACATCTGATGAAGTGCTCCAAGCATACAATTTAACAAGCTATTCTCCTCTGGCTTTACAGATGAAAAATAGTCCGTTGTGTCAGCTCCTCAGATGCCTATTTTTACACCTTCTGTTTGTTCTTAGTTTGACGTTGTTAATCACGGTCCCACCAAAGCCCCATTGTTCAGCTCTTCAAGAAGAATGTTGTTATATTGACTGTTTGTGCGTCAGCCCAGCTCTCTCTGGAGCTGCATTTGGATGAAATTAGATAATTTCCATTAGGAGAACAGGCATTATTAGTCCCCAATGCCAAATTGAAAAGAGAGCCAAGATTACTATTTCTGGCCGTGTTCACCTCAGGAAGGAACCTTCTCAGCTTTAATGGGATTTTGCTATTGTTGGTTGCCTTCTGTTTGACACCGGGCCAGCGGGGTTGAAAATTGTTTAGAAAGCTGCATGAAATATAATAGAGCCCAAGCCATTTGCTGCAGCACATTCCAGCGTGATGTTTATTTTGAATTAAAAAAAAGGGGGAAAAAATTATTGTCCTTGGCAATACAAAAAATCCCACTAGTTTGACTCTTAGAACATATGCTTCTTGTTGCTGTTGTGCTTTCAAAATGTGCTGCCAGGACTGGGGCATTGCATACAGAAATGATAAATCTAATACTACTTGTAACAATCCACAGGACTTGTAGAAGCAGATTACAGGCATGGGCAGTGACTTTATGGCAGGAGAAAAAAGGATGGGCCATGTCTTAAAGAAGTCCCATATTGGTCAATAATATGTGCATCGTCATGTTCTCCAGGTTGGTTTTACCATGGGGAAATGGGGTCAAGCACACATTTCTACTACTTGAAGAAATTAGGAGTACACTTATCAGGGACTGTAGTGCTAGGACAAGGGGCAATGGGCTCAAGATAAAACAGGGGAAGTTCAGGTTAGATATAAGGAAGAAGTTCTTCACTGTGAGGCTGATGAGGCACTGAAACAGGTTGCCCAAAGCAGTGGTGAATGCTCCATCCCTGGCAGTGCTCAAGGCCAGGTTGAACAGAGCCTTGGGTGACATGGCTTAGTGGGAGGTGCCCCTGCTCATGGCAGGGGGTTGGAACTGGATGACCTTAAGGTCCTTTCCAACCCAAATCTTTCTATGATTCTATGTGCTCCCCAGGCTGTGCTCCACAGCTCAGAGTGTATAGCCCTGATCATCCTCCTGCTTGCTTTCCCCTGGCTCTGCTGTTGCTGTATCACTCGGAAGGCAGCTCTCCTTCCTTCCGCTCATCATGTCCCACACCGTCACCTCACCTGAACACCTCGTCTGCATCTCAGGATGCTAATCCTCAACATCCAGTGTGAGAGACAGGATGGTGGGCTGAACTCTTGTTCAGCCCCAAGTTCCCCACAGGTCTCTTTCTGCTTCATATAGTACTGTTTTGTTCTCTGAATGCTGTCTTAAAATAATTACTAATGAAAGCAGAGTTGACTTTGGAGAGGAAGTTTCCGGTTCTTTGGCATTTCCAACTTGTAAGCTATCTAAGGGTATTGAAATGTGGAACATTTTTGGGATGAGATCAGAATCCAAGAACATATTTTCCCTCCAGGCTCCTTCGGAGCCAGACCCACCTTTACCGCACTTTACCTCTTGTCTATTCAAGCTTGTAAGAGGCTGAGCAAATAGAACAAAATTACCCATCTTTAGACAAATAAATAGAGCGAGCAATCTTCAAAGCCTTCAGACAAGGATCCACACAATGCTAGTGTTATCCCTGGGCAATAAACCAGACCACTCCTTTGTTTATATAGCCTAGTGTTTACTTCTATTTTAACTAACAAACGTTGACTGATTGCACAGTCTTGGCTCGAAACTATCCACCAAATAATTAAAAGTACAATTAGGCTACAAGGGAAAAAAAAACCCATGGCAGATGCCAGTTGACACGTTTCCTCCACACAAAGCTGCCACCCGCCTGCATGAGCTGCTCCAACACAGCCAGAGCAAAGCAGTGATGGTCCCCAGCAAAACCAATACTGAGTCTCTATCTGGACCTGGAGCATTGGTCACTGCCCCCATGGAAGCTCTGATGGAGATGAGCTGAGCTGGTGAGTGCAGTTCAAATTGGCCAGGTCCCTGGTGGGGATGGCCCTTTAGTGTGCTCGCTCGTCTCCCAGCATCAAAATCCAGTGGCATTTTGAGGAGAGGTCAGGTCTGAAGCTGATCCCAGCTCACAGCATCCTTTGGCACCCACTTGACACAGGAGAGCTTTTAGGCAGGCTGAGGGAGAAGATGATGCCCCTTTACCATCATTGGGTTTGGCATCCAGAAGGTCTCCTTGGTCATTTTCCCAATCACCTCAAGACATGGGAAGGTGCTCTGTCACCATGCAGGTCACCCACTGGTTTCACAGCCCAGTAGAAAACAAATTGGTCCCAGTGAGATCTCATGGAAAGTCACCTCCAGCAGCTTGTAGAGGCACATGTGTCCCCCCAGATGCCTTCCTTATTGCCACCCCTGGCACTGGAGGCAGTGAAGCTCTTGGTATTTGGACACATCAGGGTGAGGCTTATGGATCTCAGATGGAAGTGTCCACATTATACTTAGGTCCCTGTTTTCATCCTTCAATAAACTCCAGAGCTAACTCAATGAGTGAGACACTCAGAAACTGTAGGCTGGCCAGAAAATAACCTGTGTTTACAAGGCTGTGGGAGCTCATCTGCATCCTGGCTATCTCTTCACATAGAGCATTTGTCTTCCCACCAGTCTTTTTGGTTTTTTCCTCTTCATGCTGTGAAATGTTCATTGTCTCCCGCTAAGGAAAGTTTGATAAGGATCTTGCTGAGAGAGGCTTTTAGGAAAACCCATTGCTCCGAAGAGGAACCAACCATTGTAGAGCCAGCACTTCAAAGTTATAGCACTATCTTGTTTTTCTGCACCAAATAAATAAATAAAATGAAGATGAACAATGTGTTTCCATTTAAGGGGGAGTGTGGGAAAATCCAGGTCTCATCAGACTGGGAAGCGGAATGGTGGATGCTGACTAAGAGACTGGAAATAGCGTGGCTGCCAATTGAAGGAATTCAGGGTTGAATAATCACATCAAGCAGTCAACATCAGATGGGAACTGTGGCCCCAAACCTGTTCATTTGAACTCATTGGGATTCACATGAGAAAACACGCATCGCCTCCCGTATGCTGCTTGTGGTTTTTAGGGCTGGGTCATCTGAGCTGCTGCAGAGCATCTCTCCTAGACATCCACCACAGAGCTGTTTCCAGCATGGGAGATCATGCAGGTTGTCTGTGCTACCTTGTGTTGTAACCAAAGCTGGTGCCAACCCTTGTGAAACCCCTCTCCTTGGCTTCAGACACCTCCGTGCGGGAGCTCACCCCCTTGACACTTCTGTTTGCATTTAGGACTAAGGCCCTGGGTTACACAGGGACTGCAGGTTGCTACCTTTGCTTTCATTAAGGCATTTTCCACTCTTCACCAGGCACTGCCTGATGCGCATCAGCCTCAGTCGGATGCTTCAGGTCTCAGAAAAGCACAGGTTGTGTCCAGCATGCCCAATCAGCAGGGCAGTGGTGATGATGGGACAATAATCCTTGGCTGTTCCCCCTTCTCACATTTGCACCCCAGGGTGGGAATAGCTCAGTTGTTGTAGAGAGGAACCTGTGCCATAGGCCCATCCTGCCCTGCCAGCACCCCCAGTTCAGCGCAGCCATCAGGGATGGTCCAAATGTCCTTCAGTGACTTCTTTCATGAGTAATTACCCTTTTTATTTTCCTTAGTTGTTGAGGAAGGGAGAAAAGAGCAAGAGAGATCTCATCCTTTGGTGCTGTGGGACTTGGTGCTGCTTTAATAACAACAAAATATTGAAAAGGAAAAAAAAATGCAGTATATCAGCATGTTTTTAAGGTTGGTGGGAAAAAAAAGACCTTCTAGTCCCAGTGGTATCAGCGAGGAAAACGTCCATTGGATTCTAGCTCTTAAAAAAACCCTGAGTCATGCAAAAAGTGCTTGGATTATGTGTGGTTACTGGAGCGCTTGGAGAGGGGGAAGGGAAGCAAGACCCAGCCCAGAGCCTCCTCATGGCCTTACGAAAATCAGCTCATCTGTAAAGATGTGTTCTTTAACAAGGAGGGTGCTGCTTGCCCAGGGGGAGAAGGAAGAAAAGGGGAGGAGAAGGAGAGATGTTTCTCTTCCATCTTACTCCAAATGTGCTAAATTCAGCCCCTTAGTTTGCCAAAAGAAGAGCTGAAATCACACTCCACCTGGCAAGGTAATTTTCCCCCCTAGTCATCAAAGACTGGAAAATGGATGCCTGTGCCGCAGGAATTTGTCTGAATAGGTGATGACAGTTACAACTTTATTCCTTTTTCCACTAGTTTATGGAGATTTGAGTCCTCCAATATGTACCCACAGGAAAGCTCACTTTCCAAAAGTGGGATCAGGCAGAGACCCTCCATACCTGCAAGAAGAGGATGCCAAGTACATGTATGTTCACATATATGCATGTGTGGGCAAAGGGCAACTGATGAGAGAGAGAGAGCAGAGCACCGCATTGAAACTGTGCTCAGAGGATGGGGCTGAGGGGATGAAAGGGGAGGAATGGATTAATGTATTTCACTCTTTTCCAGAAAGGGGCTTCTTTGAAGGTAAGGGAAAACACAGAGAGACACAGTAGGGGAGGAGGGATCTGTCCATGTTACTGGTTTGACTGTGGATAGCATGCTGCTCCCTTGCCATGCCTCTACAGCAGCATGCTCTGCCTCTCCTAGCTCTGGCTGAAGTGACAGTAACATGAGGAACAATCTCTCCTCTTGGAGATGCTCTGGAGAAGCCATCCACCACCTCACACCAGAGAGCCAGGAAACCTGAGTGGGGTCAAAGCAACTCCCACTGTCCATTCCCTGTCCTGAGACCAGGACAACCCATTGGGCCCTTCCAGCCTTTCCAGCATTTGTTTCTTCCCAAGGCACACTCTGATGACTTAGGCTCAACTATAATGTTGCTTTTGGTTTAGCGGTTAAATGAAAGTCCAGATTCCCCTGAAGTCGCATGATTCAGGAGCTCATTCCTCAGATTCAAGCCCACTGCTGCTGTCTTAGTGCATCCCCAACTACAAGCAAGTAGGGATTTCTCTTGCTTCTTCACTAAAACCATCCCATTTTTTGGGTTTTCAGTGAAACTGGAAAGCGCAAAATGTTGAAAGAGAAGCCTTTTGTTTATATCAACAGTTCCCAAAGACATACATTTTTTTCAATAGCTCTACGAAGATGTGAGTGAATAAGATATGGGGTTTTAATCACTGTTCCTAAGTCAGGGCAGCTGTAAGGAAGACATTTGGGGGTTTTACGGCTTAAACAAAGGCCTTAATTCCAAAAGAAACTGGTGATAGTGGCTGCTTAACTAGAGACAACACAATGAGATCCATCATTAAGGGACTGGGTCCTCCAGTTTCCTGACACGTCAGACCTTTAGGGTGTGACAGAGGTGACCAACCCCCAAAAGGAACCAGACACTGTTACAGTCCCCTTAAATACAACCAAAACCAAATAAATGGGTGCATTTTTTGTTTGTCACCCACACGCAGGCCTAGGACGGAGTCTCCCAAAGTCAGAACCAGCTCTGCAACCTTCCACATGACAAGAATTCCACGTTGGAGCCATCTCTCCAAACACACTACAAATCCCTTTGCAAAGAGAAACACTTCATAATCCTTCTGTTCACGAGTCTCCATCCACATTTAAACAGGCATTTCAAGAAATGAATAGGGCACGGGTGATGTGCAGGAACAACTTGCTGCTTCTCCCTTTCTTTTAATCAATAAAACAGCCTTAAGGAGGCCCCTCAAACAAGTTCTGTTCATTTATTTTTCTTGGAAACTTCCAGTCTCTTTAACTCCTTTTAGACACATAAGAGGTGAATGATTAAGTTGAAACTATTATCTTTGCAAAGAACATCTCTGCTGGCTGCTGGCCAAGTGGAGAGGAAAAGTGAAATGAAATAAACACTCCAGAGCTATTGTGTCCCCACTGGTCCCTGTGGTGAGGTGCTAGGAAGCCTGGCGACGTTGAAAAGAGGTCCCTGGGTGGGAACATGTAATGAAGCAGGGTATGTTTTAGAACGTTATTTCTGGCCAGAAATAAGAGCATATGAATAACTTGAGATGAAGTCAGCCCTCACATATAGGTGCCACTCAGAGCTGCAGCATGCTGGTGGCCAGCATCATTTCTTCAGCCACCCCTCCAGAACATGAAAGCAAAACCTTTACCAGCAAAGGGTATGAAATAGATGAAGCTTCACGGTCTTGATTGTGGTGTTGAGAGGGCACAATGTCCGCAGGCATGGAGAGGGACCCCAGGATGCTGTGCAGTGACAAGGTGAGCTATAGGCAAGCTCTCTCTGCTGCTGGGATGTGCACTGATACCTGACCCCACATGAGATGTGTACCTGTTACTCCTGGCCTCACCGCCAGCTGGTAGTCCACCGCTCAGTAACAGCCATTGCATTCATTTTCCATGTGAGCTTCAGGTAAACGCCGCCAGGTGAGTTCATTAGGAATTAATGTCTGTTACAGCTGCATCTGATTCAGAACAAATTACATGACATCCTGAAAACAAGGTGATTTCAAAGACCTAAACAGTTTAACTCAGCTTTATGTCAAGACTATCGAATTAACTTGTCTTTAAGAGAAATGTGAAAATACTGATTTGGTACTCCAAAGCAATCACACTTCAGTACCTTGCTGAGGACACACATTAGTAAGCCAGTGAATAGTGCAAAGGGATTCATGGAGGCAGTTATATAGGATACACATATTGAAGCTGCTTTGAAAATGTGACTTACTTGGTAATTTCATTTGAAAAAGTGTATTTTAAGGTATCTCAAATTGTCCCTGGACCTGCCTCAGTTGAGAAAAAGCTTGAAATGACCACCATAGGCCCATGTGTCTCACTGCTGCATTGGAATCACCCCGTTGGATTGCTTAAAGGAAAAAAAAAGGCCAGAAGTACCATTTACATCACAAGCCACATCTGCTCCTGTAATTACTTTCCTGTCGGCTGTTTTCCGCAGAGAAGGAAAACTGACAGAACTGGTATCCAACAATGGATGACAATTTACCCCCTTGAAATCTCCCATTATCCTGAAGGGGGAAGAAAACATGGCACACAGCTGATCCTCAGCATGTGGCCCTAAGAACAACAGGGAAATCAACTACTTGGCTTTGCAAGCATGTTTACAGATCACTTGCCAGGAAAAGAGAGCTTAGAACCCTGTGAACTTCCTAAGTGCATATGTAGCCACACAGAGCACAACGATGCTGAAGTCACCTGCCAGGCAGAAAGATGAGGAAAACTCATGTGAACTTAACAGTGCTGCTCATTGAGGCTTAATCTGCAAGCCACATGCAATCAAAAGACAAACAGTCGGGCAGCAATAGCAGCAACAGCACATGTGCGCAGAACAATAGCAGGGCAGCCAGAACAAGCTGTTTAAGTGCAGGGCAATTAGAAAAGAGCACAAAACCTGGCAGGCTGCAGAGAAAGAGAATCAAAATCCAGCACCATACCAGTCATTTCCAAAGCAAACATACCACACGCACAAATTATCTGCTGGAGAAGAAAGGGTAGGCTTTCTGCAAGAGTTAAAATGAGGATGATGCAAAGATCCTTTGTACTTAAAGCCTTAGCTTGGATCAGCTAATAGATAACTTCCTTTGCCTTCTGCAGGACAGAAGGAAGAGGCAGCTTCTGTTTGCTGCTTCACCAGAGCCAGGATTTTCTTTGGATTTGAGACTTTGATAGGTGAAGCACATCAGCACTAAGGCACAGAAAATCCTTATTCCATTACTGCTGCTGCATATCCCTGCGGTGAATACCATCTTTCCAGCCCGCATGCCTTTCTGATACTGCAGCAGCATGTTTGGACACCACATGCTCTGTGGAGATGTCCTGAACAGGGCTGAGTGAGCTCAGCCCCTTGCCTCACTGTCACCACAGCAGTGATGTACCTCAGCAGGCAGGAAAACTGTTTCTTTGCCTTTCCTGCACTCATGGGTATTTTTTGGTGTGTGTGTGTGTTTGACAACATCTGATCCCAATGGCGGCGGGCACCCACAGCCCTGGCCGGCACAGGCTGCCAGAAGGAAGCTTTGTCTGCATCCCCACATCAGCTGTTGGGAGAGTGTGGTGGTGACTTTCCTAAGCAGATGGAAAAATGATCAGCCAGGAGCCCTGGATTCAAACATTCAATGTGCCTTTTAGCATCAAGTCTGTGGGGACTGCTTTCTGTGCTATGCCTTTCAAGCCCAGAGCGCCAGTTCCATTCCATTCATCTTCATTTTCTCCCTTTTCATACAGCAAATCTAAAACTGAGTCCAAAAGTATTGTTTTAACAGACATACAATAAATCAGACAATCATAAGGGGAGAACGCTGCTGTTCCCTGATCCAAACACATTCCTGCATTTCCTGGCCCAGGATGGTGACCATCAGGACAAGCATTACATTTCAGCTTTGCTTGGGCCTCAGGTCAGTGGCTGGCAAGAGGGAGAGTCTCCATCCAGAGTCATTTCATAGCACTTAGGGTTCTCCTCCATCAGCAGCCACTGCCTGCTAACATAAAATACCTGAGAGAAAAAGCAATACCTTTTATTAGGTCAGTAGGAGGGAAAAACCCTCTATTCATGACTCCCATTACCTATTATGAATATCTCCAAAGAGGTTTATTTTTATAGCAACATCGAAGCAGAGGAGTAAACCCCAAGTTTCTTGGCACACGATTATGATTCCTCACCAAAGGCAAGCCCAGAGTGTTTGTGGCCAAGCCCTGCTCACCTTATCCATGTGAAGAACACCTCTGAAAGCCAGAGCCTGGCTGTGAGAGGGAGGGTGGCCTCATGGCTAGCACTCAGGGGACCTGTGCTCATACTTTGGTGCTGTCACAGGCTCTCTTCATCATCACTGGTTTGTCTCAGGGATGCTCAGATCTGCTCCTGGAGCCCCACTAGGTGCTGAGGTGACCTGTCCCACTTCAGATCAAAACTGTGCTAATCAGAGATCATCTTTTGCCTTAAAACTCAGTATTTCTACCCTATTAATACAATGCACCCTCTCTCAACTTCAGTAGGTCTCAGCATTTAGGCTGCCCATCCAAACGTCAGCTCTTTCCAAAACCCACTGCATTGCTGGCATCGCTATCTCCTGTGGCAGGGAGCTCCTCAGCATGGACACACATATAAAAGAACTTCCTCTGATCTGGTTTGAATTTTCCACCTTCTAATTTTGTTGAATGCCCCTTTGTTCTAGTGTTATCCAACATGGTCCCACCAATCTATTTTCTCTAGAATGTCATTTTCCTTCCCCTCTTAAAACCTAAAGCAACATTACAGAAGGAAAAGGAGGGGGGAAAAAAAGGTAAATTAAAAAAAAAAGGCTTCCCAGGAAATAGTTCTAATAAAAAATGATTATAGTTTGTGGTGTGGCCTTGTGCTCTCCACAGCTGCTGCAAACAAAACCAGGGCAGTGTTGAGTTCTCATGACCCAGGCACCATGTATGAGATACACACGCGTGGTCCAGGCAGCCACAGGGGAGCAGTTAGATAGAAGCCCATGGGCACCAGCAGCATCCCCAGCACTGCATGCATCAGAGTTGGGAATGTATTTGTTCGGATGTGAGGCTGCAATAGACAAACTCTGAGGTATTTCAGCATTGCATCTCCTGCCCAGACACCGCTGACAGAGAGAGGACGGTCCCTCTGCTGCCCAAGCACATCCAGATGCTCACAAACCATGCTGTCACCAACCCAATAGGAAACACGACACAAATATCATTCTGATGAGTAAAAGCCCCTCAGCAGGGAACACTTTCCTAATGAGATTCCAACTCCAGCTGGGAAACAGCCGGCTGGCCAGGGTGTTTGCAAGGCCCTTGTGGCAGGCTGCTCCTGCACTGTCCAGCTCTGGGGATGCTCTTTACACTGCAGTCACTGCAAGATGTGAGGCAGAAGAGCCCCCACATGCAGCTCTGTCCTGCATCATTCACGTTTTCAGCCGCATTTTTAAAGCATGGATGCTTTATCTGTTGATACACTGCCCAGTGAGAGTGAAGAAGTTCCCGCGAAGGTCTGGGGAGTCCACAGAAGCTGGGTGAGATAGCCCAGCACATGCAAAAGCACTGGGACCAGATCTGATATCGGTACAGGCAAGGCAATCCCATGGGTCCCGTGCCTGCAGTCCAAGGAGATGGGTGCACAGTACCTCAGCCTTGACAGCAGAGGTTTTTCCCTGGTTGCCCAGCCCACCATACACCTTATAGTCAACAACATGGCCATGCAATACCAAAATGCTCAAAGTGATGGCTACACCTTTCAGCGGTAAACCGGGAACAGCATTGATGTTTTTTATATAGCCCCGAGGTAAACGGGGCAGCTCACTTCTCCTTTCGGGCTGGCTGCAGGCTCAGACTTATGACAACATGCTGATTTATACTGAGATCACCGGCTTCTTCCCAACCACAGAAACCTGGTTGCTTTTCATCTTCTACCTTCCTGTAAGCTAGTGGAACAATAAAAGCTCAAATTCTGAAACACAGGTTTTACGTGCATTTCACAACTGACCCTTTCCAGTAACTCAAGCAGCTGCATCCTCCCATCATCCAGAGGCTCTCAAACATCTGAGCAAGGAGAAAACTTGGTAGCACAGGGGCTTGGTATTTCCTGAGGAGCGGCCCAGGCCTTCGTGGTTCTGGCATTGACCTCAGAGCACAAACTACGACCAGCTCATGGCACCAGGTCTAAGACTGGACTACCATGGCAATGTAATAATCACAGCCCTTCTGGCTGCGTCACCCAGCAAGTCTGCAAGCAACTGCTGCAGAGGGAGACTGGGGCAGAAGCAACAGCTCCTCACCCTTCACCAGCTGGAGCAGAAGGAACAGACACTTCAGCTTACCCTTCTGTCCCTGCAACAAGAGGGGTCCAGCCTCTGCTCTCATCCAGGTTGACACCATTTACACTGTTAAGGTCCTAAGCAGCCTCGAAGGGTTTGAGCAATGCACGCAGTGAGCAAGCACGGTGTAAAACAGCTTGTTTAGGTACTTGTAAATAAGGAGACAAGAACTCCTCAGCTCACTGCTCCCTGAAGCAGGGGCAAAGGTCCCTTTGCTGGAGGGCAGGCACACATCTTTCCTGGGGAAACAGGATCTGCCTCCCCGCACCGTTTCCAGCCACCGAGGTCCCAGAAGGCAGGGTGTGCTGTGCGCATGAGAACAGTACACATTCTGCTCGGCACAGTGTACTGGGGCAGTTCCCCACTGCGGTGCTCCATTTCAACTCGTAATTAAGGTAGGACAATTCTTTTCCAGCTGGTTGCTGTATGTCTCCGCAGTTCCTGCTCCCAGCACGAAGGAGAAGCTCCACAATCCCAACAGCTCTTTGTCCAACTGCGGAGGAGCATCAGAGCCCAGGTACAATGAATCAATCTCCATCTCTCCAAGTGAAACTTGGGAATGCAGGAGCCAGGAAGCAGGAGGGAAGCTCAGCCCGGAGCCGGGATCCCAGCGCCGTCCGCTGTATCCGACTGCCCTCTACCCGACAGCACGGGACGTACAGCTCAGCAGCACGGCCCAACGCCTCCCCTTGCAAAGCAATGCCAATTGTCAATAATAATAAGAAACGCATCCAGCCCTCAGGATAGAACCTCGTTAGTTTCGCAAGACTCATGCCACAATGCCCACAGTAAGGAAAATGTGCCACTGCAAATGTTTATAACATCGGACTTAATGTTATGCAGCTTCTCCCCGCCATAAACCAGAACAAATACACCCAAGATTTATTACATCCTTCCCTTCAGGGCCTTGAGCAATTGTACTTGATTAAATCAGCAGTTAAACAGCACCAAGCAGAAGCATGGTCATTTTGCATCCAGGATTCCTAAGACACATGCTGTTTTCCAGAAGGATTTAGGTCTAAAACCAAAAAGATGAGCCTCTGAATATGCTCTTACCCATTTGCATGGGATAACAACATGCACTGGAAGTTTTCACCTTGCAGAGAAACTCTGAGCTAAGTTTCTTCTTGCTCTCCAACATTAAGAATTCCTCATCACTTTTTATAGCAGTAAATACCTGTTCCTCAGCTTACATCCTGGACAGGACAAGTACTCTCAAACTTGTCTTGCTGCAGTGTCATTTTAAGTGATACAGACATTTTTTCAGTAATGGCAATAAGAGTGAGACCTTCTGGTGTATTTCGCCTGTAACCATCTCTTTGATGAGCTCGACATCTCCTGCAAGCACAGTGAAGAAACGTCCCTTTGCCCCAACCCCAGACACAAATACCCAGATTTGCATCAATTCTGCTTCCTTGCAAATCTATGAGAGAGTCCTGAAAGTTCATTATTTCCTTTCTCTGCAGATATGCCCTACAGCAAATTCTCCACAAAGAGAGATTCAATTGTGTTGGAAGCATACTGGTGTTAGAGATAGTACAATGACAGGCAGTTCCCCTCCAGAAAGACATTGGAAAAACAGAGACCAAGAGTTTCTCACACATTCCCACGTTCTCTTCCATGCAACAAGAGCTCTTCAGATGCTAGGCAGCAAAAAGAACAGAAGCTGGGAGAAAGCAGGTAGTCTTTTTGCTTCATAGCTTTTTCCAGGGTCCCATTCTGCATCCTGAGAGACCTGGGTACCCAAGAAAGGGTGTAAGCAGAGGAAGAGAGCAAGTGCACATAGTTATGGCAGCCTTTTGCATATAGTTAATGAATTTATGGAAGCAGAACCAGAAAGGAGCAATTGGAGACAGCCTATCATCTTTGAAGTGCTAGAGCAATTGAAAATAGCCTACTTTACATCACCAATACAGTGAGCAGGGGGTACTGAATATGGAACTTCAGTTAACTATAATGCACAGAACTGATTGCAAATTAAACTGTATGGAAGTAATTTGGAAGCACTTTCATGCTCATAAGGTTTTGTACTGTTGACTTTCCAAGTATTAAAAAACCATCAAAACGATATTACTAGAATGTTCCCTATGCCCTTCCATATCCTCAAAGACATTTACACTTTTTAAATAAGAGAGGAAAATGACCTAGATTGTTTGTATCTGATGGGTCATTACTGTTCTACAACACCCACTGGAAGCTGCATGTTAACAGTGGTTTGACTATAATGTATTTGAAGCTACATGAAAATATCATAGAGTGTACAGACCAGTGCTTCAATTGATTTGAAATATGGTCCAGCATTTGTCTTGGCTGCATTAACAAGGTCTGTTTTACCAATACATTTGTATTTATGATGACTAAGGGCAGATTATAGCTGTTAAAATTTGTCCTCCTGACATGAAAACACTACTTTGTCATTAATACATTTTGTAGCATAAACTATGATGTCAGGTCAATGTAAAGGGTAAAAACTTTCCTAAAGTATGCACACATCATTTTTTTTAAAGCTATTGAGCCTAATGGAATAACAAAGGTCATAATAACAAACCATTACAGCTTTGGTCTTGGCAACTATGTCCACAGAAGAATCCTCCAAGAAACAATCATCATTTCTCCAATGTTATGGCATTAGGATGACAGGAATGGTTCACAAATGAGTCATGTGAGCCCAGAAACGCAGTAGCTATGTAAAAGCTGAGCAATCAATTATTCATTTGTTTACTGAGAGCTTTCTCAGCTGACATTAACCAGAACTTCTTAAAAAGAAGAACTTTACAGCTGTCCTTGGCTGTCCCAGGGGGCTGTGCTCAGAGGCTGAAAAGATTGCTTCATTTCTCTCTAAGCAATCTGTATTTTGATTTAAATTAGCAACAAGATATGGACTAATAACTGGGTTCAACCTCAGACCTAGCAGGTGTCAGAATATCGAAGACCCAAGGCTGAGGTGATGATAAAATAGGAGACCAGGGCAGGGAAATGATGCTCAAGCAACCAAAATCTAACCTTTGCTCAAAATGTAGTACATGAAATCCCAAGTAAGCTTTCCAGTATGTGGTGTATTGAGCATACATATACACATTTTAGTTGCATTAAAACACATAATTAATCTCACAATTAATCTCATTGTTCTCATTGTGTAGTGATTGTTTACCCTACACCCTAACAAAGTTGCTACACTGGAATGTTTTTCAATGTTTTCCAATGGGTAAGATCTGAAGAGGTTTAAACGTCACACCTTCAACTCTCTTTAATCTAGGTTCTTTCACCTTTTTTGGTTTGAAGGACAGATCCAAAACAGGGAAAACTGCCATACAAAAGGATCTGAGAAAATCTGGACATAAACACAGCGCAATCGAATACAAAAGCAAACCCATAAAATGAGTTCAGCAGAGCTAAAAATTATCTTCTCTGAAATACCTTCCTATACACGCTAAACTGATGAGGAACATTAAAGCTTAGGATAAATGCAGACAACAGAGAAATGTTTATACATGGGACTCCACCGAATTACATCTGAACTCCATTAATATCTTTAGATGAAACAGAACTGATAAAAACCTGAAATAGTAAAACCTTTCATTCTGACATTCCTTTTGTGTTTAGGCTGGATTCTCTGGATGCCACCTGTAGTACCACAAAGAAGTGATTATGGAGACTCAGGTCTTTCAAAATTCCTAGTGAATCAAACCCCCTACCTTAGCCATATGATATTTACCTTGATCAATCAGCCTTAGGTTAATTTGTTCTTTTTTCAGATTGAATGGAAATGTGTGCATGCTTTGGGAAACATTTCACCCTTTACATTGACCAGTGTCCACTTCTAGAAGCCAGGACAGTAAAAACTGCACTGTTTCACCAGCATATGTTATGGTTGGACCCAATGATCTTAAAGGTCTTTTCCAACCTAAATGATTTTAAAAGTCTGTTATATTTCTAGGATATGTAATAAGAATTCAGATTCTGTCAAGAAGAGAGTCCAGCAGGGTGGGCTGAGAGAGGTGGTGTGGTACTGTGTGAAATCCACTCACTGAAAAACGAAGAGTCTTGCCTTTCATATGCTTTTTCTCCTAAAGAGACTTTACCTACCCATCCTATGCACATCTCTGTGGCTCCTCCATCATTTATAAAAACAACTGAATAAATCCAGCAAAACCTAGCACTTACTGGAAGAGCAGCTGGAACTGCTAAAGTGCCTCGCTAGCCAGGGAAAGGCTTGGAGGGGACCCAGGAGTCCTACTTTTACTTCTTCCCCTGATTACACCTAATGATACTGACACTTCAGATAGTTTATTCCTAAGCACAGCTCCATCTTCATACTTTATGAGGAAAGCAAGTATCGATCCACTCATGCCAGAGATAAAATACAGGAGGCTTGGAAAGGCTGTGCAGGGTCACTTTAGGCAGAGCTAGGAACAGAATCCCTGTCTAAACAAAAGCCTCATCCATTTCACTCCACTACTCTCCTCTAAATGATTACACCAGTCCTGTGAGTTACAGGCTGCCTATAGGTAAAATCCCACCTGTCGACTTTCACTAACAGAAAAATGAAGAGATAACCATTAACAAAACAAAAAGCCAACTAGATTATCAGCTCTCCTGCATTAGCCACTGCAAAGGGAAAGTCAGGATAACAGGGAAATCCCGATTCCCATCATGCTACAGCCAGAAAAATAGATAGATAAAATGTGCATCACCACCCTTCCAACACATTTATCTCCATTACCACGGACTAGTTTTCAAGATACTTACCCATCTAATACAGAAGTCTGTGTAGAAGGAACTTCGTCAATGTTGCCTTTCATAGACATACCTCTGAAAGCAATCCCCTCCTCTTTCAAGTGTGTGACTGTCTCCTGAGAATTGTGGTTTCTTTCAGGGTTGGGTTTTTTTGTGGCTGCATACATGAGTTTACGGGTACATACAACATAAAGACCTGGAGTGAAAATCTATAACATGAAGTCATGTGTATCTTGATCCCTCTAAAAAAACCCAATCTGATTTAAACAAGTGTAGTACTTCAGTTGGTTGGAGCTCTTACACATGAAATGCACTGTAAATATACACACTTACTGGGAACACTTCATTTGCACAAGGTCTGAGCTGCTTATTCAGATCTAAGAATGAAGTACTCATGAGTAAAATGTGAGAGCTATTAAACACAAAAGATTGAACCTTCCCAAGGCCACCTAGCCTCAGAAGAGTCTCTGCCGTTTGAATATCTGAGCTCCAGTCCTTTCTGCAACACATATTATACCATTTTATGCAGTTAGTTGAAAAATCGATCCCATATATGAATTAATTTTCAATGGTATTAATGACTGGGCAACATTATTTCTGTATGACTCTAATTAGTGAAAGGAAACAAATAACACTACAGTAGTGTGAAGGTGAAGTTGCTGCCTTCTCTTTCTTTGCCCCACACTGTTAACTGGGAGTAATGTAAATAAAATCCCCTTCATCTGATTTCTTTCATCTTCCCATGCCTGTTTTTGGCACAGATGATTAAACCTTCCCTGGTACTGTGACTGCTCTTTCCCAGCAGCCCAGTTTGAGACAAGGTTGACTATCCATGGCACATCAGCAGTAGAGTGGCAGACAGCTGCTGCTCCAACACATTCTACATTTGGAAAGCAGTCCTGACACTCACTACCACATTGTGTGCTGGTTCCTGACTCTGGGATATCCTAAATCCATGGACTCAGCATGAAGCTTGATTTTGAATTTCTTTCTTAAAGTAGTTGTGTTTTTTTTTTATAAGGGCTGGTCTTATAATCACTCTAGCAGAAGCACAATGCTGACACAGCATTGCTTGTTTAAATACCCTGTTGCTAAGTCATGCTGCCTCTTCCCTCCTTTCTCCTGCAAGCAGTCACACTCATAGACAGAGCCAACTTCGCTGCTTTAGGGTTTAAAGCAGGCTGCAGGAGGGTGCATCTCCTCTTGGCAATGGCACAGAGACACAGCAAGCTCCACTGCTTGCCAGGTCCTGCCCAAGGGGCTGCTCTGCACAGCTTGGAGGGCAGCAGAGCCCAGCACTGTGGCACTTGCCCTCTGTCACCTTAGTACTTACCCGAGTACCTGTGCCTTTAGGAAAAGCAAGTGAAAACAAGGTCTTGTTGAAGCCAGTGGGAGCCTGAGCAGGGATTATCCATTACCAGGTACATAGTTCATCCTGGGGAATGGTGGGACTTGATGATCTTAGAGGTCTTTCCCAACCTAGTTGATTCTATGATTCTATTAGGAGAGAGCAAGAGCAAGGAACAACCACTTGAGCATCGGTGAGCAAAGATGAAGTAAAATCACAAGGACAGATTAGCACGGGGAGAGCAGACAAGTGGTGGGGAAGGCAAATGTATAAAGACTATTGCAATATGGATCTTTAAGGTCCCTTCCAACCCAAACCACTCTATGATTCTATGCTCATGACTAAATGATTCGCCACAGCCCCCTTATAGCATTCCTTCTGCTAGTGAATAGCTTTTCATGCCATTCAGAAAAGAAAGCCAAACCATCCCATCTAACCTAACTGTGGTAAAGCTGAGTTAACAACTATGGTTGCATTGGTCTGCAGGAAAAGTACAGTAAACAACTGCCTTCCTTGACATATTCCTTCTGTCTCTGCCAACCAGATAAAACATAGGATCTAAAATATAACTAATATTCATTTCAGAACTGGTGTTTTATTAGAAGGAGTAAACTCATGCTGTAAAAAGCCCTGAAGATCAAACACGAATATATCACCTGGTGACATGAGAGGAAAGAATAAAGCTTGGCAAGTCTATGTAGATATTTTTCCAGAGGTCTATGCAATGTAAAAACCAAATCAGAAGGGAATGCAGCAGTTAACTCAGAAATATAGATTCAGAAAAGAAGTATTTTCAGACAGTTTGTAAGTGGGAGCTTGGACTCCCCTCACTCAAATCCATGTATGAGATTTTCTTTGCTTTCTTCATAGTTAGGGGAAAGACAGAGGCACCTCTTGAGGGTGGTTTGGTCTTGCTAACTCCAGACTCTTCTGCTGGACCCTGAAGTTGGTGGGAGGTCTTCTGCAAGGCATCTCTGACCACAGTGCATCTCCAAGCAGCTGATACCTCAAGATCGCTGGAAATGAAACCAGAGAAGGATAATTGAAGTTGTGCCTCATGCACCACTAAAAGTTAAATTCACCATCAGAAAATCAGAAACGCTCTTTCTAAAGCAGAGTTTTAGGCACTTCTCTTCCCTTACGAATAAAAGAGGACAGGATATACTGCAGTATAATGTGTTTGCAATGCCTGCTTGTGGATATGCAAAACTCTGCTGTCTCTCCCAGCTCATCATTAGAAATCCATCGGTATTGAAAGAGCTGGCTGCTTTCTGGATTTGGAGCAGAGGAGTGTATCTGGGACAATTCATAAGGCTACAGGTTGCCTCCAAAAGGTGACCTCTGTCCCCAAACTCAATTTCCTCATTGAACCCTAGGAAAAATGTATGACAAGATGCCCTAAAACAAGGAAAGCACATAGAACTTTGAACTGTTAAAGGTCTGATCCTCCTTCTATTGAAAACGACAGTAAAACTTCTGCGGATAAAGGGCAGGCAATTCAGCCATAAAACAGCCGATGGTCTGTTTGTGGACACACCACAAGCAGCACATGGGAGAGGGAGATCTCTCCCAAGAACCCAGCCACAAATATTACATTTCCAGAAATACCAAAACACCTGAAAAGTATGGGGGAGCAAAGCAAGCTCCTTGAAACACTCAGCCAAGGGAGATCAAGGCTCCAGTAAGAGCCCTGACAGGTGAGCAACAGCAACTCTATTCAAATGTGGTTTAAAAGTGTATTTATACTTTATCAGTGATTTAAGATGTTAACTTTTGTATTTATTTAAAAAGTAGCAGCACTGTCAAACAGCTGACAGCAAGAGTAAAATGTACCTTTTCTTCTTGAACATCTGGAAAAGGATAGGGGTAGGAGAGTAGTTTGCTGACAACTTGAGAACTAGCACAGATTTAGGACCCAGTGTTGCCAAATGCAAAGCTTCTCCAGGCAAGACTGAAGGATCCTCAGTTGGATTTGTCCTCCGGGATGTACCGAAGGACATCAGTCCCTCAAATTAATGATTCCCTTTCCTGGAAACCTACACTTTGTTATATTTATGGAAACTTAAAGGCCATGCATAGCCCTAAGACAAGCTAGAGGGCTCATGCTGAATTCTTTTATGTGGGAGAAGTTCATGAGTTTTGTAAAATGGCAGAAAATGAGCAGAGTTAAGTTTATTTGTGCTAAGGCCCTTACAGACATAGTTTGCATTTACCCAAAAAGACATCCAGGGAGAAGGCAGACAGCAGTACACCACATTAGGACTTCTTGGATATGGACTTCAGCTGAAGCAAGTCCTGTAGCAAAAGTGCTGTTTCCAATGCTACATTTTTGTACATAAATAGCAGTAAGAAAAGCAGAGATGCTCCTGTGTGGAAAATTTATTGAGCTGATTATCTCACACAAGAAAAAATCCAGAGCTCTGAAAAATCAACAGCACAAATCCCTGCAGTATTGTACAACACAAACATCTTGAGGAAAGGAGAAAGGCAAAGTTCAGACGTAGCACACTGAGATCTCAAATCAAATCCTACTCACTTTATTCAGGCAAAATGATTCTTCAGCTTCAGGTCTCACTCTTGGAGATGCAGGACGTATGGCCTCTTAGGTCTTATAAACCCTTAACAGTTCAAAGAAAACTGCTAAAAATGCCAACCTTTAAATCTGCGTATATTCACGTGACAAGCTACTGAAATGTGGAATGTGTCAGGAGCCACAAAAAGCACACAAATAAGGAATGAGTCACTCTAAAAGCAATTTCCATTGGAAATTGACAGTGAAAAGGTACCAAATTGTGCTGTGAGTTTTGACAAGCACGAATGAAAACTTAAGGGAAGCCACACAGCTTTGTTGTGCCCTCTGGATATGGAAAGCTAATTCAGCCTTTCATTGTGTCCACAGATTACACACGTCCTGGGTTGGTTTGTTTGGTTTGGTTATTCCAGAAGGTGCAAGGAGTGTTCAATAGCAATCTAAATCATTTTTAGTCAGTCTATTCTTTGTACAGTTTTCTATCCAAAGTTATTTATTCCAGCACAGGCAGAAATTAGTATTTGATTTTAATGACTTAAAATGCCTGATCTATAATGTAAGTGGCTGACTTCATAGGGACAATGATTTAAACAACCTTCCGGTCCATGCCTCCTGCACTATACCTATGCATACTTTTTACTTATATCCCCCAAAGACCACTTCTATTTGGGAGAGTACGTCAGCACATGCTAAAATGAAAGAAGGCTAACAGGAAAGAGGGAGGTTATAATATGTCTATGCAGTCAGCACCACTGGGAAAGGACATAGCTACTGTAGGTGCTGCACTTACACATCTTTACAGACCAAAGCAACAGTGCAAAAAAAAAAATGAACAAAAAAACCCCAAAAACAAAGGGTGTGGAAAGAATTGTGATAAATCATCCAAATCATTCCCTGCTGCACGGCAGGATCACCTATGAGGTTACTTCTGGGCAAGATTTGTCCAACTTGTCTTTAATAATCTCCAGTATCAAAGCTTCTCCTAAAGCCTGCACAATCCAGTCTGGCTTCTTCTCTCTCTTCACTACACAGAAAGGTTTTTCCCAGCTCCTTACCTGGATGAGCTCTGCCGCTCAGGTAAACACAAAGTGAGGGCTGGTACACATATGGGTCTCCTTAAATCCCTTCCATTAATGAGGACAGACTGCTTGGGCTGCAGTAAGTTTAGTAAGATGGAACACCTCATAGAGAAGCCCTCTGGATGCTGTAGGCTCACTGTGCATACCCTGCAAGGTGCACACAGGCTCCTCCTGTTCCCGAGGAATGCCTGGCAGCCCTCCCACAGCCACCACCTTCTCTCATCATCAGAGCATTTCACCTCTCCTGTTTTACTCTGCTGCTCCTCTCAGAGGAGGAGAGGATGATTCCCTTTGGGGTTTCTAAGCAGCCTAAAGCCTGTCAGGAGCTGAATTAACGTGCTGCAAGCCCTCATAGAGTACTGTACAAGTGACTCCTGCCTCTAACTCAGAAGTCTCCTGCTCCACCACTTGGCTGCAGAAACAACATTCATTGTTTTCAAGAGCTTGTTACCATCAAAATAAGAACAAAGAGGGACTGGCTGGTGCCACCTCCTTTCCACACAGCAAGCATGGCACTGCTGGGCAGCATTGAGAAGTAGGTTGTGCCTGGGGCTGAGCCACAGCATCCTCATACTCAGAGCAGGGATTTCCCTAGTGCTCGCCTGAACTGCAGTGGAAGTGCCTCTTTCCTGTAAGACATGAAAAGTGGTTTCTTCCATTTGATACAATTCATCAAAAGGCTGTTAAAAGAATGATGTTAAAAATACTGAACTTCTGACCAAAAGGAAGGCATATGAGAAGGAAAATCATAGGAAAGAAAACAAAAGGAAAAACCCCAATCAACAAACAAACCCCAAATTTTAAAGCTTCAAAAGCTAATTATCACAACTTCATCAAGGATAGGGCACCACGTACCCTCTTGCTTTATTTCACTGATGCCAGGAGACTTCTAGTCCAGAGGATGTATCAAAAGTGATGCTTCCATTTAGTGGAAACCTGCCAGGAAAGAAAACAAAACACTCCGTACATGCATCTATTGTAGATTGTGGTGAGCACAAAACAAGAGTAGCAAAGAAACCTTCATGTTTTGCAGGAATGGAGCTTCCATTCCCTTACACAAGCTAAACACATCATTCAAAAGCATTTTCTCATGGGAAAAAGTAATCGGGAATCAAAATAAAATGGTCAGAGCCGATTATTTTGCCCAATTGAAATGTTTTCAGAGATCTGTTTGGGGCAGAGGAGCTTGACGAAACCACACTACTTTGAAACAGAGGCTGATTTCTTATACATTCAACAATAAATAAACCACACTCATATGATTTTGTGGCATTATCTGAAGTCTATTATAAAAAAATCTACTATAGATTTTTTCCTGAAGAATAAATAAGCTTGGTATAAGTATTTAAGTATGTATTCAGACTCATCATGGGCATGTCTCTCCCTCTTAAATTTACATACCCTGATGTCTTCAAATCCAGCTCAAAATCCACTTTGACAGCTCCATGAATAGATAAGGTACACCGACAGCTATTATGAATAGATAAGATACACTGACCTCTCCTACTTGAATTAATAGAGGATATATTAAATAGCTCTCCTTCATAACGTGCATGCCAAAACTACATACTTGATCCAAACCTACTCCATTTAAAAAGGGCGAACAATCCTGAGGGACTGGGGAGGGCAGGAAATACCTCTGACGCTAATCAATAGCTTTAAATATTGTCTCCAAATGTAGCTGGCATCAAATATATTTGAAAGTTCAGTGGGGTTGGAACAGCTATATTTGGGTTGCAGAAAGGTCAGAGGAATGTGAGAGAAGCACCGCTGTTCCAAGGCTCTTGTAAGGATGCTGAGCTTGACAGGGCTTTTCAGGAAAGCACAGTTTTAGTAGAGATGCTGATAGATGGCTCTATCATGATTACACATACTAACTAAAGGATTCCACTTGCTCATTAGTAATATGGCTTTTCTACTGCTTGGAGCAGTGGTGTCAGGAATCTTTTTCATCACAGACAAAACTTCCACCTTTGGCTGGCTTCAGGGGTTTAGTTGTTGGGCTTTTTTGTTTCTTTGAGAGTTTTTTGGGGGGTGGGGTTATTTTTTAAGTTAAATGAAATCCTATTTTAACATACCTGTGTAAATAAAGAAGTGATAAATTTCTGTTGCTGCCCTGAAAAGCAGATGAATGAAAACACTTTAATGGCAGTGAATTACGCGCTTGGGTAACTAAAGCTTTGAATGGAAATGAGGGACCATGGGAAGAGGGGTGCACCAGGCTGCACCTTCTTAGCTCAGAGAACATTTGGAGTTCAGCCACCTGCCCTTCTGGAGGAAACCTGCTGTACTCATAGCATCCAAAGTGGACCTGCCTCCTGTGTACCCTGCCTATGGCTGCATTCAGAGCTTAACAGCTCTCAGCCAGGGACACGCATACCATGGCTCCAGAGTATTTCCAGCAGACTGCAGTTTCAAGTAGGCTTTAAAAGCAGAGTGCTTCAGACACACTGGAACCTCTAACCTCTCCGGTGCAGGAGTTTATTGCTCTCCATGAAAGGGGAACACCTGTCCACGCAATCCACATGTGGGTTTTCTCTATGGTTGGTAAGTGCAACAGAACTTAATGAAGAGGAAAAGCACACTAATCTTATTTACTCCAGAAGCTTTCACTTGTCACTGCACTGCCTGTTTTCCCTTGGGTACAGCTACCTGTTCAAAGTAGAGAAAGCAGATGTACTTTGCTCTTGTTGGCAATCTTAAGTAAGTACATACATTGCTTACCCCTTCATGAATGCACAACACCAACTTCAGCACTGCCACCACTGCTTTCAAGACAGATTCCACAAGGCCATGCTAAGTCCAGAAGATAAACTGAAGCAGGTTCTCAGCAGTACCAAAGAAGTCCTAGCAAGCCTGAATTTAATCTCTACTGCTTTGTTTTCTGCAGTTAGAGAAGACTACACTCTGTGACCCTGCTGGTTTCTTTCAGCCCTACACTTTTCCTGACAAAACGAAGAGATTTAGCCACTCCTTTTCCCTTCCAATCTTTCCCTTTATTGTAGATGGGCACCTCCTCAGCTCTTTGCTTCATACCAGTCTCAGCTGTGGTAGGTGATACCCACCTTCACATGTTCAGTCCTCCTAGCTTCATTGCTAAGGCTTGACTGCCAACATCCTGATTATAACAATCCTACACAAGCATTTAACAGCTAAGAAACCAAGAGGTAATGACCTCTGCTTCACCAGCACTGACCAGTACCATGTATCCCCACAACATGATGCAGTCACATAGCAGCATTCAGCAATCCCATTTCTACTCAGGGCATCTTCTCCATGCACTGTCCAGGAAGCAGCTCTGTTAAGCAGACAGGCATGGCACTGCTTTAAGATACTTGAAAGGGAACACAAATAAATAGAAGTGGAGAAAATCAGAAGCACACCTATAAGTGAGTATCCTTGTCCCCCACCAGGAAGGTAAATACAAGCGAAGAATCTGGCTCCAGAATCCAAATGTTGTTTGAAAAGCAGATTTGTCTCAGAAGAGTCCCAGTGTCTAAAATCCTTCACCTACTTCTCCAGGTAAAATGCAAATGTACTTACTAGTAACAGTGATATTCTAAGTAGAGATTATTAACATTAACATGGCTGTGTAGAATATGTAAAAATAAGAATCTGCCTTAAAATAAGAATGCTGCCATTTTTCTTCATAAGACCAATAAATATACATATGGCTTTGATACCTCCCTTATTTTTTAAGAACCTCCTCTTCAAAAGAAACCAGGACTTTTGAGGTATAGTCAGCCCTGCCACTGCCCAGCACAGGCATTTTCTAATGGATCTCAAGTGAGAGTAATACAATTTAGGGTGCTAAAACAGCCCAGAAATGAACACCCTGTGGCAGCTCTTTTGGGAACCTTTGACATTTGTAGTGGCAAGGGCCAGGAATCTCTCCTCTTCTTATGGAGAAGTGGAGCAATGCTCTTGGAAGACCTTTTTTCCTCCTTAAGATGCAGAAGGATGGATTTTTGCTGTTTTTTTTTTGGTTTCACTGGTTTTGGCTGGGTTTTTTTGGGGAGGGGCAGACTTGGCTGGAGGTGTACCCACCTCAAATTGTAAATAGCCAGGAAATTGGGAAGTTTCTGCCTGCAAGGACTGTTGTTCTCTCACAGTGCCTTCAGCAAGAATTGCGCTGGCACAGTTAAGTGCTGTAAAAAAAGGTTTTGGCTTAATATTTAAGAGACATGAAAGATGTCTCTATTATATTGACCCTGAGTGTACTAAACTCCCCCACTTTCAAATCCATTTTGCCCTATTTTCATATGCATGTGGAAAAAAAGACAGCACTCTGTAAACATCTTTGTCATCATCTAGGATCATGAGGATATAAAAGTTGTAAAATGGAGTCTGAAGACCACTTACATCTCATGGTTCTGATTTCTTATGCACATGGATTCCTCTGGTCAACTGCCTATCTTCCTGAACTTAAGGGTAAGATTAAAAGAATAATCATCACTATTATAAGAGGTCCTGGAAACTACAGCAGAAGTTAAATGCAGAAACAGAAAACAAAGAAAAAAAGATTGACAAACATGACACCATGCAACAGTTTAGATTCAACAGAAGTTTACACTTTTGTTTGCCTTCTCTAGAGTTACAAAGGCAATTAACATTTTTAAGTACACAATTTAAAAACCAGTGTTCTACGATTGACACGTTTTCAGTCCATTTCATAAATGGCTTTAGCAAGATCAAATACAATTCCTACAGTTACAGCAGTTCAACATTTATATGAAGATATCTATATTAAAAAGTTTGTAAAGTTATGCTCTCCACTTCCTTCCACATATTTAAGTGACATTCATGAGATATGTTGTACTCATACACACACCTGTTTTAGGATTCAAGCCATAATCTTCTAAGGGACTTTTACAGGGACCACCATTTTAGATCTGTGGCATTTTCTTAACAGGAATGCATATGCAGATTCTCACTGGAAAGACAGACCCATTTCCAAATTAGCCCAATAGACGATAATCTAATGAGAGGCAATGTGATCTATACCACACACTTCATGTTACATAAAATCTAATGAGGTGCTAAAACAGCAGTGAAAAATTACATCTGGCTAGAAGCAAAAGTTCAGCTCTCTTTCCTTATACTTCTTTGACTTAATGAAGAGATAACTAATTGTGTTGGCAAACCAGCAGGCTGTCTTTGCTTAGTAATACCATCAGGAATTCCACAAGATCTCAGGTTCTATATTAAGGATCTTTCACATAAGCCTTTAAGAGTGTACCTCAAGATTATTTTCCTTTTCAAAATTGCTTTTTCTCTGCTGCATCAGGCAGAGAAATAACAATACACAAACACACAACATGCAGTCCAAATTGGGCACTTGTCTCTCACAGCAAAATCTAGTACTTACAGAGCACTCTGCTAACAAAAAGCTATTCAGAGCAACCCTGAGTTCACATCTCCATGTGTCTGCTTCAGGCTTGCCACATACATCCATCTGAATTCGCTCAAAGGCACAGCAGCTCTTCATCATAGAATCATAGAATAGTTAGGGTTGGAAAGGACCTCGAGATCATCTAGTTCCAACCCCCCTGCTATGGGCAGGGAC
>JASSUY010028161.1:0-22834 GCA_032466535.1 Forpus xanthops | reverse complement strand
AGTTGTGAATGCTCCATCGCTGGCAGTGTTCAAGGCCGAGTTGGACATAGCCTTGGGTGGCATGGTTTAGTGTGTGGTGTCCCTGTCCATGGCAGGGGTGTTGGAACTAGGTGATCTTGAGGTCCTTTCCAACTCTAACTATTCAATGATTCTGTCCGGGAAATATAGGAGAATGGCTGCTCAGCTTCCTGGCTGCTCCAAATCTAACAGTGTATATGGCGACTACTAGCTTCTTCTCCTCTTCCTCATAGTAAATCTGCCTTGAATTTGTTTAGTTTGATTTCGCTGTGCTCAAACTGACATGCCCAAGGTTGTGAAGGCATTTGTATTTCAAGAATCACGGAATGATTTGGTTTAGAAGGGACCTTAAAGTTCATTCAGCTCCAGCCTCCTGCGATAGGCAGGGACAGCTTCCACTAGAGCAGCTTGCTCCAAGCCCCATCCAACCTGGCCTTGAACACTGCCAGAGATGGGGCAGCCACAGCTTTTTTGAGCATGCTGTGCCAGTGCCTCAGCACCCTTACAGGGAAGAACTTCTGCCTAAGAGCTCATCTCAATCTCCCCTCTGGCAGGTTAAAGGCACTTCCCCTTGTCCTATCCCTAAATGCCCTTGTAAAAGAGCCCTCTATAGCTTTCTTGTAGGTCTCCTTTATACATATGAGTCCCAGACAACTGAGTAGGACATTGGGATTGCCTGCGATTCTTATTGTATGATCTTCACCCTCTCATTTATAGCTTTCTCTGCCCACCTGGATCTGTTCACATCTCTCTTTGCATCTGAATGCAGGGAGAGCACAGGCATAACATCATGCCTCCTGTGGAGCTTGAAAATTTATGCCTCTGTGATAAATGGCAATTGTTAGAGGGAATGATTAAGGAGTAGAGCAGGCCTTCTGAAGACATGCCGGCCTGCAGTCAGGAGAGGGACAAAGAAATGCTATTATTCCTCGTTTTTGTTATCTGGTTAGAAGAAATAGAGGTACTACTGAATAAAATTAAATTAGCAAAATGATGAGGCAGTAATAATGATGGTCTGGCATTGCTTTGCAGTTTTAGCTATTGCAGAACAACATCTCTGTATGATAACAGAGCAGCAGTGACACAGAATCATCAACAAATGTTGTGATGTAATGAAAGGACCTTTTGATGTAATTATGTAGTAATAGCATCTCAGCCCATCTAAATGGTCACTCTCCCAGCAGTTATGGTGAGCTTAAAAAATCATGCAGTGCATTTGCATTTGGAGAGATAAACAAAATCAGTCAGTGCATGTATTATAGTTGTGCATTTACTACAAATGTGAGCTAGTTTTATTTCTAGTCAGAAAATTACACATGTAACAGTCTGAATATACTCAAAACCTGTCAATAACAGCTACAGTAAGTTTATTGCAGGAATTTGCCAATGGAGCTCAGTAGAGCAATGTAGATGAATAATGTCATCATTACAATCTTCATTCTTATATATAATTTTAATTTCTGCATGAGCTCTCTATCTCTGAGTGGAAATGTCTCTGCATAGTATTTTGTAAATGTAAAATTGACAGTATCTGCAACAAAACCAGCATAGTGGACAGCACTTCAAATATGATTGGAGACAATTCATTTCGTCTGACCATTATAGTACAAACAGAACTGTTGTAATTTGTGCACTTTGATCCATGTATCAGCAAATGTAAAGATGTTCCTATGATGCCAAAAAGGATTGTGAATATTTAAATAGTGAAAAAATATAAGGAGAATAAGATTCAAGCACTGAACAGCAAAATAGAAAAAGTAACCAAGGCGATGAATATTCTTTGGAGTCTATACAGTCTGTTCAACAAATGCTTAGGATAAACTCGGGGACTCTGCCTCCACTTTCTTGTCCTGCCTCAAAGCCTGTGCTACTTACACCGACGCACAGCTGTGCATGTTAAATGTGTGTGGAACATCAGTGGCTCCCATGCATCTGCTGTAGCTCCAAGTTCCTGTCCAGTATGCCTTCAAATTCTGGATCTAAATCAGATGTACTCGTTGTTAGTTTGTTGGCTGCTTTGGGTATCAAAGTAGAGTCTGCATTATGCTTGTAGCAAAATTGATACTTAATGGTGAGTCCTTTCAAATGTCCAGGGATAAAAGAAAGGGATAAAGGAAATATGTGTTACAAAGACAGAGAAAGCAAAATGGTAGCTTTCACTTTGCTAAAGTCAAAAAGCAAGCAACTGCTTGAACCAAGAACAGAAGGTGGGGCTTTCGACTCCAATGCTGAGTTTAAATAATGCCTAAGTAACAAGAGCTTGTGCGAGCTTGCTTTTCTTCACTCCCACTTTAGAAACCTAGATATTTTGAAAATAACAGTTATGTTAAGCAGGGTAATAAATAAATTTGGAGTTGTGCAGCAATTAAAGAACTTCAAATAAGATTTTGCATTTCCACAATGCTTAATGAACTGTGAAAGGATGGAGAAGCATAGACATATCTGAAAGGAGCCACAGTCTTTGGGGAGCAGTGTAGTAAAGAAAGCACATAGGAAAGTGAAGTCTACAAACCACTTTGGTGAAAACTATTGCTGAAGAAGATATTTTTGTGAATAATGACTTTGTGTTGGTCACAATGGTTGTGATTGTTTGGTTCAACTTTGAATGCTTAATGTGACCACAGGTCATGCCCAGTACATCTGCTGGGGTTGCCATATGCATCCCACTTTTAACTTACAAGGGTTTCCTGCATTTTCTCCCAACTTTTCTTTACCTTCTTGCTTATCTTTGTGTTTTCTTCTTGCACGGATAGTTAATTTTTTATCTCAAGAATAAGTAGACAGTAACTGGCTAGGCTCCTTTTCATTAGAATTTTTATGAATCTGAGTTTATACTGGGCATAATCACTGATGAATATTCATGTAATCTGGTATCTTTGAGGAATTGTTATCTGCTGCGTCCGTTTTTCCATTGATAATGCTTCTTAGCATATTTCCTGTTGTGGAAAGACTGAGCTGCTCAAATATGCTGAACATATTTGGTGATATGGGACACCATGCAAAAGTGGGATATGTTTTCATCCCTTTTGAGAGCTGAGGCCAATCAGATGTCTGGCGTTGTCTCTAGCTGATAAGATCAAATACTCCCTGATGTTGGAAAAACAAAATAAGCAGCAGACAATGTTGTCTCTCTGCTATTAGAAAGACTCATTCACTTTTCAAGGAAATGTCACCTTCAGCAGTCACTTCCCTCGTCACTTAAGTCAGTCCCCAGAAGCAGGGGTCCGACCATTCTCCAATTGCAAGAATTAATCTTTTGTGTAGGGGGAATTAAGCAAGCAGCACTGAAAGACTTTGCACCAGATTTTGTCTAGCTCTGCCTAGTTGTGCTGAATACACAAAAGAGCCTCTGTGCTCTTTATCTCCAGTTGCTCTCCAAGTGGTAATGAAACTAATTGAAGTCGCTGATTGCAGCCTCTGGAAGTTTCTCTGTTTCTGTGTGCGCAGAGCAGCATTAAGGCATGCAAACTAGAGACGGGGCTTAGACGCTCCTTTTACAGAAGTGAGCATGATGACTAGGTATCTGTACATTGGTACAGCACTGTCACCATTGCACTGGGAGCAAGATATATTCTATAGTAATGTTTTTGGACTTAAAACAGAAATACACACAACACCCCATGGATTTTCAGTGTTTCATCATGTCACCTGAAGTAACATTTTTTTTCTTGTTCTTTTAGATGTTCTCTCTGATTTTTTTTCTGTCATCTTCTTAGATGGTTCAGTACTTTGAAATCATATGGGCAAATATAGGTTGCGTAAAAACACTTGTTTTATATCTCTCTAGGAATACTGCAAGCATAGGTACAGAAGCACAGTTCCAACTTAACCAATCTCTACAGTTCAGTATCTTGAGGACAAAAATTCTGATGCTACCTTGGTGGTGTGCTCCTGGTGCCTTTGCGCAGTTTCTATGCTTGCACCTCGCCATTTACCTGTGAGCATCTTTCCTACAGCTGTCTCACAGCATCTGTTTTGTTTGCTATGTGATATACCACTGGTGGGTACAAGTAGCTTTTGGGGAAAAACTATTCCTTTGAATTGTCCTTCCAATAGCAAGCGTACACAACACAGTAATACAGGGGTATTTCTTAAAACTGATAAAACAAGGCAATAGAAAGTCCTTATCTGTGACTGTTGACCACTTTTAAATCAGCCAGTGTTTTCTGTAGACACTTAATCAATGACCATTTAGAGATGAATAAGTCCAGTGTGTATATTCTCCAGGCTTTTGGACAATGTCCAAACACAGGCTGTTCTTTTAGGTCACAGGAACATTGTGAGGATGATGTGGGAGAGCATGTCAGTGCTGCAGGGGGTGTCTCAGGAGGTGGCATGTATGTCTAGCTCCAGCTTTCCTTTGGGTACATTTGATTTCTTTGTTAAACACAGTAGAATTTTCTTCTGCTTGCGCTTCTGTTATTCTGAGCTTTGTTAAAATTGGAATTTTTACTGTGACATTAAATGTCCTTTATATAATGGTTTCTCTTTTAGATTCCTTAAAGTAATTTTTTCTCCCTCCACCCCCCACCCCCCCATGCTCTACTGCATGGGTAAAATGAGAATTTTTTAACATTGTTTTTAAGCATCAATATTTTCAAGTGTTAAGAAAATGTTATTGCCTTCACAATTAACAATTACATGTATTCATTTGTCATTTTTGTTATGATTATTTTTATGTCAGAGCTATCTGTTAAAGTATGGAAAGTTCAATGCTTGTGATGTTTACAAAACTGACTTACATTTTCCTCTCTTTTACAAACTGACCTATCTAAGTCTTCTGAACATTTTAAGGCCAGATTTTTCCATCTGTTCTGAGTATCCATAAGGATTTTGTCAGCTTGCTTTTGTTATATTTGTAATCAGACTTTGTAAGAATAACATTTGATTTGGCTTTAAATGTAAGTGTGGCTTTATGGTATGGGAATGCGGAGAAAAGACCAATCATCAGCATGAACTTCTGTTCATGGAGTAAGGCTCTGCCAAATATTCCTGATCTCTAGTTCTGCTTGGGATATAATCAAATAAATCATGAATACAACAGTATAATATGTAGAAACAGAGAAGAAATAATTACTTCTTGTCTAATAGTTTTATCCTGGTGCAGAATAAAATTAGATTCCCCTACTGTAATGGAATAGAACTATAAAAGACCAAAGAGCATTTTCCTAGATCTTTGCCCAACTTTTTCCTTTCAACCGTTAAACTCTTGAAAAGCTGTCTGATTAAGTCTGTCCCACCGTAATTTAGTGTCCACAAAGGCACCTCAGTTTCCAAATGAACTAGAAGAACAGTAGTTTTAAATGTGAGAACATGCTTCTCTGGAGTAAAAGATTGACATTCAAGGCTATTGAAAGATGCTCTGGCTCTCTTTATGTAGTATGCAGTGCTCATCACTTTATTACTCAAGTGTACAAAGAATTGAGACTTGGGTGCTGACCAGACAAGAAAAAAATGTTGCTATCAGTTCCATTTCAAAATCAATTTGCTTGATTGTAAAATCTATAGAATTGGTGATGCCAAAGATTGATCTCTTTTCCTTCCTCATTTCCAAGAGACTGTTCCTTCTATTGCATTTAATCTTTTTTTTAAGCAGATGTAGCATTTGAAAAAAGGTTAACTGAATACTGAGTCTTTTTTCTTTTTCACCTCTGCAGTAACTGCATGAGAAAGTGAATAATTAGGCAAATTGATCAGAGGACACAGAGCCAGAAGTTTCCTGAATCCCTGCTCTATTGTCAGATGCCTGCTTTGGGAAGTCATTTAATGACTCTGCTTACACTGGAAAGCTGTATGTGCTTATTTCTCAAGAGTATAATACAGCTAATGTCAGCAGAGAACTGGGAAGATATAACCTGTTCTGCTTGAGCATGCATTCAATAGTCAGATCCATTAGGACCTGAGGATTTTGTAGCCATTCCTGAGCCTCCCTCTTTCTTGCTATGATCACCCTTGACCAGACATTTTCTATCAAGCCTGGAGCTCCTTATTTCTTCTTGCTGTTGTGTCCTGACTGAATTCTTCCTTCTCAATAGTGAGAGGCAAGAGACACTACACTTAAATTTTCTTTCTCACCGAGGATTTGCTTTTATTCACCTTTTGACTTGCTTGCCCCAGGAGAATCCTGCCGTCATGCCCCCACAAAGTTGGGTCTCCACAGCTGGTCATTATCTGTTAGACATTCTTGCACTGTCCTTTTTCTTTCCATCTATATCTGTCATCTTTTTCCTTGTTCCTATGAAATCAATTCCCAAGCAAATTATTTACTCTGTTTTAGTGGCCCAGTATCCTTTTGCGCATGCATCTCTTCCGTGGTGGTTTATATTCTGTCATGGTCATCTCCTGAGCAGATCCTTCCATAAGGCTGCTAATACTGTCATTCTCAGAGGATTTATTTAACTTCATGTTAATAGCTTTAGCCTAGTAGCTGACAGATAGTGTGATCAATTCAGTACACTTGTGAATCAATATACGCATGATACCGTCACTGTGATAAGCATTATATACATAATTCCTTAAGTAGAGCATCACTATTCACAGCATGTACTCCTTCTTTAGTTCCAGGACTTTGAATGGACCCAGCTTCTTCAATTATTAATGACATCAATAACAAACATCCTTTCTGAGTTTCCTCTGACCAGATGTGTGCATAACTGGGCCTACTTTTTGCAAAATCAAAGCACATCCCCCTTTTCTTTTGCCTACTGAAGTAACTGTAGTCCTTTTATTAGTGGATTTCTTTTATCTTGCCATACAATGTCTTTATAAACCTGATCTACCTTAGCTTTCATAATGTTCAATGAAACAATGCAAACCTTGTCACAGTTCACAGAATAGTAATTCTTTCTGATGTACAGTGAGAACGGAATTTGCCATGGTTACAATGGTGTCTGTCGTGAAACTTGTGCTAATCTACATGGCAAGTGAGGACAATTTACTTAACAAAAGAAACAGTAATAATTAATCATATATTGGTTAACTTTTGACCAACGAAAAGTAATTTGTTTGTTCTATGAAATGTATAGAATCTGCTGTACAAAAACCTAAGGTGTGCTAGCTTTGTGGTGCTTCCACCTAAAACCCTGTTTTACCTTGACTTTGTGTGTGTATTGATATTTTGCATGCCAGGTAATGATCCTACTTGTGGGAAAGCAATCTGACACCTCTTGTTTCCTACAAGTCTTGTGGCTTTCTAAGTTTCTGTTCTAGATGCACCCGATGTGTTGTCATAGATTTTCAGCCACTTTAGACACTGGAGCTGTGCTCTTCATTTGTTGTGCTACAATGATGGTATGTACTACATGCCATCTACGTAGGTGCCTTTTTTCCTCTGCTGCCTTTTCCTTCTCCCCATGGTGAGAGAGTTCTCCAGATCCTGGAGCTGTGAGGGTGATTATACTTATGAAGGGGATATTCAGAGAAAGAGATGGCTCAACAGGGAATGTGTCCTTGCCCATCCTTCCCAGTGGCACTCTTTCCTCACTTCTCAAGCTACATTTTGTACAAGTAATTCCTCTCCACACGGACTGAGTTTCCCCAGCTCTTACTCAGTCATTCAGTCTCAAGCAAGTATGAACTCCCAACATCTTTGAGCCGGTGATGTAGGAATGCTTTATTCTCCCAGAATAAGGCTCTTGAGACAGGGCTTTTTATGGTTTCTGATGCCTTCCTTATTGGAAATATCAACTATCCCCTTGAGTAACTTTCTTTTCTTTGAAGAATTGCTTGAATTTCTCTTTCTCCTTTTTTATCTGCCCTTCTTCAACACATGCAAGGAGTAAGTGACCTTACAAACTACCTGGCTTTAAAGGACCATTATGTAGTAAAGTTTGCAACAGAGCAGGCAGAGTAAATTAAGGCTAGATAACAAATTTTTGCAGATTCCTAGGTCTTTGTTCATGAGCTAGGGAGAATACTTTGAATATAGGCTTCTTCCTAACGTATTTGGCTATTTAACTGTGTTCACGCTCACAGAGAAGTTCTGGTACTCTGTCTAGCTGATTTATGAAGAAAATTCTTGATTTTCCTCTATTACAGAAGCTGTGATATTTATGGATAAGATTACCCCCAGTGACATTAAAGACCTGCAGGGTAGACAAATCTCAAAAATATTGATAACCTTTGACCATACTCCTTTGACTTCTCTGGCCTTTCACTAGTATACCAGAGCTATATGTGGTTCATCTGTTGAAATGTGCTTTTTCAGAGACATTAACAGCTGATTCTTTCTGTGTTACAGACAAATATAGACTCATTCATTATTATCTGAAAGAAAATTCTGGACAATTAAATAGATGCAGATACTCATGAAATCCTAGAAAGGCAAATTGTTTGAAATATGCATTAATCTATCTTCTGTCAGCATGGGCTCACAGGTACACAGATGGTCTACACAGGAGCAGTAGGCCTGATCCTTCACAGAAGCATCAGTCACTGTGAACAATTGATGCTCAATGCATGAAACCTACTTCTGTCAAGACACTCCTAACCATAAATACACTAATTCCATTGGATGCAGGAGACCACATGCACTATTTCATGGTGTATCTAATGACTACATATCTGTCAGGGGTTTTTAGATGCACGTAGCAATTTGGATTTGCAATATACTTTGCAAATAGGTGACTAATTGTGCAATATGCACATGCCAACTTCTGCTTTCTAACGGCATGATTGGTACATGTGTGTGTGCAGCTATGCTGTGAGTATGGTGAAAGAGAGAAAGGAAGCAAATATCTAGTGCAGATGAGAAGGGTAGAAAGAATTCTCATTAGCTTCTTTCCTGAATGAGTTCTGTGGATATAATCTCTTTTGTAAGTGCTCCAGTAGCAGCTGAATTTGAAAAAGAATTGTTCTAGAGAAGAGAGTGCTATTGGAGAATATCTTCTATCCTCGAAAATGGACCACTTTGGATGGGGCTTTGAGCAACATGGTCTAGTGGAAGGTGGGGGTTGGAACTAGATGATCTTTAATGTCCCTTCCACCCCAAACCATTCTGGGATGGGATGGGATAGACTAGAATCTTTTCAGTCAGAAGGGATCTGAAGGCCACCTAGTCCAACAGCCTGACGCTTCAGTATCTGAAGGGGACCTATAAGGATGCTGGGGAGGGACTTTTCATTTGGGACTGCAGTGATAGGATGAGGGGTAACGGGTTCGAATGTAAACAGGAGAGGTTTATATTGGATGTGAGGAGGAAGTTCTTTACTGTGGGGGTGGTGAGGCACTGGAATGTGTTGCCCAGGGAGGTTGTGAATGCTCCATCACTGGCAGTAGTCAAATCCAGGTTGCACAGAGCCTTGGTTGATGTGGTTTAGCGTGAGGTGTCCCTGCCCATGGGATAGTTAGAACTGGATGATTTGATGGTCCTTTCCAACCCTAACTATCCTATGATTCTATGATTCAGGAGTGACCAACAGTTAAAGGATGTCATTAAAGGCATTGTCCAAATGCCTCTTAAACACTGACAAATCTGGGGTATTGACCATCTCTCTGAGAACCTGTTCCAGTGTTGACCACCCTCTCAGTAAAGAAATACTTCCTAATGTCCAGTCTGAACCTCCCCTGGTGCAGCTTGGAATGAATCCCATGTGCCCTGTCACTGGATATCAGGGAGAAATCAGCATTTCCCTCTTCAATTCCCCTCCTCAGGGAGCTGTAGAGGACAATGGGACTTGTTTATGTGGTAAGATTGGATATAAGGAAAAATTTATTTTAACAAGTATTTTCTGCTCTTCCTCTTCAAATACTTCTTTGTATGCTTTTGTTTTCTTTTACATTGAAATGCAGCCTTTTATAATTTCTTGTTCTTTTATGCCATTTTTTAGGCACAAGAGCACTGACAGGAAGAGATTTGCATCCCTCAATGAAAATTCCAATGGTGTTAACACTGCAAAGCCCCTAGGTTTTCCCATAGTTGAAGGAGTGTCAACGAAACTCTTCATTGCTGTTTTCACTCCGACAGTAATACAAGGCTTTCCTTAAATTGTGCAGATAGCTGTCCTATTTATTGGGTCACTTACTTGACACTATATCATCAATTTAGGTGGCAGAACTACATGGAAAAGGAAAGATGTGCACTGTTAAAAGCTTTCATTGAACACCTTTGGAGACGTAGTTCTTCTTTGGCAGTTAAAACCTGTTTTGTTTTTCACAAGCTGCTCAGCATTGACAGGCTATCTCATGTTCAGCTGCCTGAAGCTGCTGCTGATGGAGAACCCCTTTTCCTCATGGATCCTGGTGGTGTCAGAGGGGTTCAGAGTGGCAGCCCAATAACGTGGTAGCATCTGCCTCAATGTCTGAGGCTTGGAAGTCATCATTTTCATGGGAATGACCTGTGAGGAAGCAAGATTTCTGGAACATCCCTTCATCTGCTGCCGGGTTACCCTGGGTGGGAAGAAGAGAAATAGAAAACAGATTTGTTTGTGTTATCAGACTCAATCCTTTCATTGATTGCCCTGAAGGGATGCTTGCTTTTCAGAGCACATTTAGCCTGAACTTTAGATGTAAATCCTTCTTTAGACTTCTTTAAGCCTGAGTTAGCTGGAAAGAACACTGCTGTAAGAATGCAAGCCAGACTACAGAAACAGTAACCAGTTCATGCTCATCTGGTGATGCTGGTTCACTAAGTCTTCCTGTGACTGATGTGCTTCTGTAGAAATGTCTTCCCCCCAGCACAAATGTAATCTTGAACATATATGGACCAATAAAACAGTGTGGCTTTGCTGTGGAAATCCTATATTTGGACCGAGTGGTTGAGATACATATAGTACGCAAACTGCAAAGTGCTTTGAATGTGAGACCAGATTGTTGACCCTTAAAAATCCTCAGCAAGTGCCAAGACACATCATTTCCATTCTGCTCTTTAAGGAGAAGCAAATCATCCACATGAAGAGAAATAAGTAGGCTTGGAGCCTTTCTCTACAAAGTTATGTGCCAGGAGTGGGAGAAGCTCCCAGGCACTCAGGCAGCTGGCACGTAAGGTCTACATTGCATCCCCTGTTGCTATCTTCCAAGCTATGATGGGAATTAGGCAGAAAGGCTGCCCTGGGATGGACTGGGCATGGAGAAACTATTAACACCACCACCAGGCCACAGTGCCATCATAGCTCATATTGCCCTGGGTGGTTCAATGCACCAAACTGAAGCTGCTGTGACTGGGTAGGAAACAGAAGAAGTTTGTATCCTTTCATTCACTTTCTCCCTATGGCCTTTGCTGGACATGGCAGATTAGAATCGTAGCAGGTTGCACCAGTGTTTACTGGACACAGCATTTACATTATACCTTTGTTTTGGACAACACATTTATATAGTTGCGATATAGACGCTCCTGTTTAAACCTCACAAAACATTAACCTTATTAATATTTAATATCCATACACAAATTATAGTCTGCCAATTAATTTTCTCTGCAGCTTCAGCAGTTTTCCAAGAGATTGAAGCTAAAGTACCTTAATTTGTCTTTCTGACGAAGGTGATAGTGTTAAAAGCAGCTTTAGTTTGTTGTTTAGTTGTCTTTTCAGGATTTTAGGAATCTCTTGGAATTTGCTTACTTTCCTTTTTTTCCTGCAAAAGGCAACTGAAATATTAATACTGAAGCAAAGGTAAAGCTTGCTAGTATATGTAGGTGGTCTCACTTTGTCGGCATACTTGCACACCCACAGACAAGACATTTTGCTCTTTCTGTAACTTTGAATTAACTGAAGTATCTTTTAATACATCAGTTTATTGAATGTAATTGCCTCCTACCTATATAGATCCAGAAGATAGCTATTTACTAAGGAATGTAATTTTTGCTTTATCTCTAAAGTCAGGTTTTTTTCTTATTTGATGTTCAAGTTTATGATAGTCATTTTCTTCATCATCAGCTTTGGAGCAGAGCCAAAGGATGATAACATAGGACAAAGTGTGTAGCAAAATGACACTGTGGTCAAACAGAGCTAAAGGTTTACAGATCTGAGCCTGAAATGGGATAGCTGATGTAGAAACCTGACAACTCAAGGAAGGCATCTGTTTTAAAGTACTTTTTCTCTCTAGTGTAAGGAGGTATTTGACATGCATCACACTTGGATGTCGTAGTTTGCTCATAGTTTCTCAAATATCTGACAAAGTGGGAAAATTGGCAAGGATTTATTTTTTTCAATACCTCATTGCTGTTAACACCACAGAGCTGGCCATAGTTCTGTATGTAATGTAGTTAAAACACTGTTGAGTACTTCTGAGAGCGGGGAAATGCTCCACTTATCTGTTCCAGCCAAATATGTTGGGCTTACAGTTCATATAGTCATTACCAAGCTCAAGCAGTGCTTTCAGGACTTCATGTTAAAACTTTGCACCAGCACATTCCACCTTTCTAATGATCCTCATCCTCATTAAGGTACCTCTGTTCTTACCTTCATTTTCTTGCCACCTGCACATCACTTTCCCTCTGCTGAGCACCTATTGACTGATTACAGGATTGAAGCATTTTATTTGTTGGGGGTTTTTTTGGTTGGTTGTTTTTTTAACTGTTTCAGAAACACAAGTAAAGCTCTGCCAGGTAAGGTGCAGAGTTTCTCTATAGACATAAATGTATTGTCCTCATGTATCATTTATAATTGCTAAAAAAAGTTGTGCTAAAATATCTCATTATAGACAGGTTACGTGACCTCTCTTCTGAATGAAGGCAAAACTTCTGCTACATGCTGCCAATCTATGTTACAGGGAATAGAATCATCACTGTCGTACCTTGTTTCATAGGTAATATTTTACTGTTTCGTAAGTAAATTGATGTCAGGATTGGGATAAAAAAAGTTCATTTTCAAATTAATTTAAATTTCATTGAATTTTTTTATATTTCAAGTCATTATCAAGTTGGTAGTTTATGCCTTGTTATCACCTATAATTTCTCCCTTGTCTCTAAGGCATGATGTTACTTTTTAGGGTTGTACTTGGCCTTGGTCGAAATATTAACAGTGCCAGCTCAAATTCAACCTGACGTCCCAAATGCAATGAGGTTAGTGGCTTCATCATAGCCTCAAGTGAACAGTAGTATGCTGAATAAATCCTCACATATAATTCTGCTAAATTTGGACTGTAAGGGGGCCCTAACACTGAGTTACTATGGAAACAGAATTCTTCTTTTCTTTAGAAAGAAATTCCCCCTAGGTTTAATAGTGTGAAAAAAATCCCAATATTAGAGCTCTCCATTATCTTTTTGTGCCCATACTTTCTTAATAAGAGTTTAAAGATTACTTTTTTGACTTGTCCATTTAATATTCAATTGAATCATTGAGTTTTCATGGTATTTTATCTGGAGGAAAAAGCGATGCTCTTCTTTCCCTAAAACTGTTTGGATGGCTATATGGATAAGTGCTAATGATTTATAGAGGATGTATACTGTCACAGTGCTGAGCAGAACACAGGCAATATTTGCTCTTCAGTAGATTATGCAGGCATAGGAGGAATCTTTTTCCAGCAGGCTGTCACATAAAGGCTGAAATTGTGGTTCTGCTCATGACATTGCCATTTCACCCAGGTCTCAGGCTGAAAGATTTTATGACAGAATCCAGATGAAAGATTTACAAGATGGGAGAACAAAATGCCTGGACAGGATGACAGTGAATAGAGAATCATGTCTTACACAAGTGGGACAGAAACTTGGACAGGATGAGTACTTTGTCCTGAGACTATATATACAATAAATAACTTCTAAGAATTGGCTTTGGGAGGGACTGTGGGAAAGTTATACAGCTAAAGGTTTAAGTGTGAAGGAAAGGTGCTGTGGTACAGAGAGGTAGAAGGAAGACACTTTGTAAGAGCACATAGCATGAGGGAGCAGTTGACAGGACTTGAGAAGAGAGGGTATTTAGTAGGCTCTTAAAGAAGCAGCTTTGGAGCTTGATTTAATGTGCAGGATAGCAGTACAGGGAAGTGTAATTATGTTTATAAATAACAGTTCACCAATGGATAGACTGAGTAGTTGAGGAATACTTTTGCTCATATTCTTGATAATGACAATCATCTCTGACAGGAAAAGAAGTGAGATTTTCCAGTCTAATCACAGGTTGAAATGGCCAATCCTCTTAAAAACCATTGATAGGTTAAACACAACATTAACTCTATATTCAAGAATAAATCCATTTGTGTTTTTATAGTCTTTTGAGTTTATCTCTTCTGTAAAGATCACTTTAGGGTCATATATTTTTAAAAAGCTCTTTTGTTTATGTAGTGAAAAAATGCTGATAAATGTTGAAACTCTTCATATAGTCCAACAACAATTTGTTACCAGGTTTGTATGGCCTCACAAAGAAAAAGATAATGAGATAATTATAGATTTACACTCTGTGAACAATTTCAATTCATTTCGGTTAGCAAAAAGCAAATTTGGCATCCCTCTATAATGCTTACATAAGTGATATGTGACACAGAGCAGCAGTGCATCCTTGGAAGAATGTTAATGAATGTGCAGAGCATAGGCAATCTTCCATTTCCATGTAAAGTGGGACTGTAGGATCTATGGCCAGGGTCTGTGTGCTGCTGAACGTATTTGCAATGCCCAGAGATGTCTGAAGGGACTTGTCCTAGCAGTGCTTGAGGACAGAAAGCCAGTAGAAGCAGCTCTACCTGAAGCCATGGAAGTTGCCTCCTGTGTAGATGCCTGGTTGCAGTAGGTCTATTAGGAGGCACGTGAGAAAACCGCGTGTTAGAACACCCATAGATACATGTTTGAATATCCATACATGGATGTAGAACTTCTACATGTATGTAGATCCTGTTCTCTTGTTCCTTTTCTAGTATACAGTAAAATATCAGTAGTAAGGACCACAATAACTTCTCCAAACTCCTTAATGCTCATCCAAGGCTGAATTTCTAGGCATTAACATAAAAAAACACATTGTCCTCTGTGTCATGGAAAAGTATCAGACATTGGAGGATGAGAATTGGAGCCTCCTGCAGAAGATTTCATTTACTTTACCAAACACTGTGTCCAGCTGAGGCACTGGTTCTTAGCCTTTCCAAGGACTCTGCCTGTTATGAGTTTGTACAACTAGATGTTGACTCCTGCAGCCTCTTCCAGCTATTGTGAATATGTTGTGAAGCTCACCTTTTCCACAGTGCCCCAGAACATGTTGCACAATTGAATCAGAGGCATTTGGAGAGATTTTCAAAGGTGCAACTGATGCATAGGAGTTGATATCTCATTTACTAATGGTACTTGAAAGACACCTTCTTCTTGTGCTGTTGGTTTTATAACAGAGCAGGGTCTAGGACTTGGAGTCTTCCTGACTCCACTTTGAAAACAGTTTCAGAAAATATTTGGAGAGAATAAATCTACAAAGTGACATGTGTTCCCTGGCAGTATCTCTATCACTCCTCTTCTCTTACTGATCAAAGGAAGGGAACGCTGCATTAAGAAGTCTGTACAGTAGCCCTGGAGAAAATAAGAGGTTTAAGAAATGTAATTTTTGTGAAAAAAAGAAGGTGGTCTTTGTTTATGGCACATATTTTGGAAAAGGAACAGGAGTATGTCACAGGTTTCCATGTTGGCAGTGTATCAGACAATTGCATGGGAAAACAAGCTTTAATAAACTGATAACACTTTGTTTGAGTTTACCATTCTGGACATACTGTCTGAATCCTCCTAATCAAGGTTTTATTAACCAGAAGCTGAACAAACATTGCAGCCATAGATTTGTGGGTGGTTTTTTTAATAGCAATGACACTACTATGGCTGTTTGAAATACCATGTATGCTAAATTGACTTTTGGAATTAATTTCAGGGATATTAACTTCCAATAAGTGCAGCATTTAATTTTGTTTCAAAAGAGTGTTGATGCCACCAGGAGGTACCAAACAGGTTTATAACACAGCTAGTTGGGCTGTATGAAGCTTATCAAAGCGCTTAGAGGGAATCAGTTGTGTGTTCATACATTTCAATACAGTAATTTGCAAAACTTTGAGTGACACTATTGCAGTTGTAGTAACAAAGGTACTTTATCCCCTTTGATTCCTTTCTAATACACTTTTAGAAAATCTTTGGTCTTAGGCTATTCCTAGAAGCTTTTGTGGGACAGAAAATTTTACCAAACTTTATAGATACACTGCCAGCAAGAGCAGAGTATGAATAAGGGATGATACCAAGCAGAAGTCACTCAGAAGTAGGTTAAAATCTTCATTCAGAAATGATTCCTATGTTTCCCACTCAGTGTTTTCTACTAGGAGCTAGAACAGCTCAGTTATTTCATCAATATACACCTCTGTGTATGGTCAGTGGTTGAGTTGGGCAGATGTTTGTCCTTATAAATGCTGCTGATTGTCCCTATAAAAAGTGTAAGACACAACAGGTACAGCAGACAGTGACCAATAGAACAACTATTCAGGCTCCATGAAGATCTGTAAGAACATTTCTGTCTTTCTCTCAGACAGATAATGAAGAGTTGCTCACAGTTGCAGAAAATCTGTGGCAAAGGAGAAAAAGAATCTAATGCCTGAGGATTATTTGGATTAATTCCTGAACCCATTCCAGTGCCTTCACCACATTATCATTCCTCTTGTTTCCACTAAGTATGATTTACAAGTGCTTTCTGTTTCTTTGGCAGCAGCTCTTGGTACTTTGTAAATATCAAGCTTTGGAATAGACATCCTGAAATCAAGTGTAATGTGCTTAAAAACATACAGCATAGTAAAGTGATTGGTAATATGTCACAGTACGGGCCTAATTCCCCACTGCATTGAGCCAGCTGTGCAAGCACATCTGGAAACACTGGAAAGTCTGGAGAAGGCTCAGGGGAGACCTTTATCATACTCTGCAACTACCTGAAAGGAGGCTGTAGTGGGGTGGGGTCAGTCTCTTCTCCCAAGTAACAAGCAATAGGACAAGAGGAAACAGCCTCAAGCTGCACCAGGGTGGTTTAGATTGGATATTATGAACAATTTCTTCAAAGAGAGGGTGGGCAGGCATAGGAACAGGCTGCCCAGGGAAGTGGTGAATCATCATCCTCAAAAGCCATGCAGACGAGACCCTCAGTGACATGGTTTGGTGGTGGTCTTGGGTGTCCTGGAGTAATGGCTGGACTTGATGCTCATAAAGCTCTTTTCCAACCGAGCTGATTCTATGGTTCTGTGAAAAGGTTGGACTTTGTCAGAAACTATCTCAGAGACCAGAGGAATGTTCTGCCTGTTGTTACTTTGTTCTTTAGCTAATTCAGTTCCAGACTGAATGGACTTTAAAAAGGAGAACACACCTGGAGGCTACTCCTGCATTTCTCAGCTCCCATTCTCTCTCTATTCTCCTGTGATGCTTAAACCAATTGTCATTCAGTGTTTTGCAGCTGGTATTGCCATAGCACCCAGGGAGACTGACACATGAATCAGAAGAGCACAGTTCAAGCACAAATCAGAAGGCTGCCTCAGTTCAAAGACCTTATAATTGAGGTGAAAAGCCTGGGAAAACAAAGGGAGACAAGCAGATAGTTGAGGAACAAAAGGAAACAAGAAGCTGGTGTTGGCTAGGCAATAGTATCAGCATACAAGGGGGCAAACCTGGGATTATTTTATTTCTTTTTAATTGTTCAGAATATTTAACAGAGAAAAAAGGAAATGAGTTTGCACGGGCCAACGAAACTTTCTTCCCCACATTAGATGCAGTGTAAGAAAAGGCACAAAAGTTTTATCTGAATATTTAGCATTGGCCATGCGGAAGGAGAATCTCCCTCTATCGTTGAGATAATGGCTGAAGAGAGCATGCAGAGAGCATTGACAGTGAAGGCAAGCCTCTGTTAGATGCATCAAGGAAATGAAAGTCCATGTTGGGAACATGGATAGAAGTATGATATGGTCAAATTGATGAGCTGGAAAAATGATCTTATGGCAGCATCTAGACTAGTCTCAACAGGCTGCATCAGGATCTGTCATGGCCAAATTATAGATAGCATTTCAAGAAATGATGAGTTTGGAAAAATGATTACCAGTATTGATGGCTAGCACAGACTTCACCTTTATCATAGAATCATCGAATGGTTTGGGTTGAAAGGGACCTTAAAGCTCACCCAGCTCCAACCCCCTGCCACAGGTAGGGAAGCTTCCACTAGAGCAGGTTGCTTCAAGCTCCATCAAACCTGGCCTTGAACACTGCCAGGGATGGGGCAGCCACAGCTTCTCTGGGCACCCTGTGCCAGCGCCTCAGCACCCTCACAGGGAGGAACTTCTTCCCTCTCTAATCTAAACATGCCCTCTTTCAGTTTAAAGTCCTCCTAAGTCACACAAAAAATCAGTAGCATATTCAAGAGCAGGATTCGGGACTGCTGAATTCCAGCACAGAGTTCTGCTTGCTTCCCCATTGCTTGGGAAACTGCTTATGTTTGAAGCTCTGTGAACTTAGCGTGAACTTTGCATGTTTTTACAATACCATAATTTGCAGAGTTCCAGACTGAGAGCAGATGAGTCACATCATTTAGGCAGAGAAGGATGTGCTACAGAGCCACTTCTGTAGCACAGAAAATCTCCATTCCCCGAGGACGAAATCCTCTCTCCTCCCACAAAGCAGCCAGCACGTTTCAGAACTGCACTTCAACTGGCAAATACATCGCTTACTTTGGCATTTAATTTCAGCATGCTGCTTAAAGATAATACAAAGCACTAAAGCTGTCAATACTTTAGAGTGACAAAGACAGAACTGAAACTGTTACTCTCTTTTTCCCTTTTGAGTGACAAACATAATTTGTATTATACATTGAGTATAACTTACTTCACTGCAACAAGAAACCTTTCCGGTTTGCTTTAGTAATATGCCCATGGCGACACAGTCTGCATCTCTAAACATGTTTGTGCAGTACGAGGAAGCCCTAATCCATAAACAAGAGTTTTCTGCGCTGATTATTTTGAGTGATATTTTGAAAACTAATAGAAGAGGATGACATATTTATGAGACCCTTTGAGCTGCAGTACAGTACAGCAATTTGAGCTGAAGCATTCCTTTCATCTGCTGTCCTTGCCTCCCTACAATATTCTCCTCTTAAATAGAAGCATGATTTTTTCCAAGGAATTCAGCTTTGAAATGTAGCATGCGCAGGAGGAGGTCAGGATCAACAGCAGAGTTGGTTCTGTGTGCAAGTTCACTCCACCCTTCATGCCCGGTCAGCTTTTACCCTCTACCTCATGCACTGCCCACATCTACCCATTTTCAAAGCACGCATGGTTTGAAGCATCAACTAAGACAGATCTGTTATTATCAGAAACTTAGCCACTGCGCTCAGTATCTTTACAGAAGATCTGATGCTGCTGTAAAGTGAATGAAACAGATTTAGTGGTGCAAATTCAAGTTTGGGAGATTTAAAAAGAAGTAGCATTGCCTTTTTGGGGTAGGGGAAATTGTGATAGAGAAGCCTCAAGGACAGAGGCCAAGGAGGAGTGCTAAATAGCAGATTCTAGTGAAATACATCTGCATCTCTAAATGGCAGCTGTTAACTTTCTTCCTGCCTCGTTTGGAACATTCCAAGTAGATTTTCCAGCATGAAGCTGAACAGGAAGTGACTTAAGCATAAGCATGAATAGTAGCCAGTTTGTGCCATTTGGCTTTCAGCATCGGTGCCTGCCATGTTTAATTTAGCAGTATGGACATAAACACAATATCCATATAATTATTTAGGTATCTCCATCCTGTTACGTTTGATTTATTGTTCCCAGCCTTCCAGGTGAAAGGCTCATTATGGTTTTACAATTAGAAATTGAATTTCCAGGCTGAATGACTTGCAATTCAGATTATATTCTATGTCTTCTTTTTCAGCATTTACTTTCTCTGCAAGTTTCCAGTTCGAAATTTTGTTGCTCAAAAAGAGATTAAAACCACTATATTGTTTTTTTTTTTATGAGGTCTCACCAGTGAGGTTAGTTTGCGCTCTTCTATATAACTGTGTTGTTAAATCTTTTTAGGACTATGATTTCATGCTGGAGGCTTATAGTCTATAATTAACTAATACTCTATTTCCACTCCTCCCTCATTTTAATCAGTCATCCCATGACTTATGGAAGCCATTCTGTTTTTTAATCCCTAAAGTCTTGTTTTCCTTTCAAAAAGACATTTTCTTAATTTGTGAAAATTCAATTATAAGTCTGATTCATGTTTTAAAGTGTAATGTTAATGTTGAAAGCAGTATATGGATCAAGTAGCACTGCTGAAACAGTAATGTAGTCTGAGGAGGACAAGAAAAAACATGGGGCAATCACTATTTGTTAAAAACAAAAGGGGGGTGGGTGGAAATCCAATGGGTGGATAAGTGCAGAAAAAACAGCAAACCACAAGTAATTTCCTTACTAGGCTTGCTAGTTTAAACTTTGCTGACCTATTATTAAGAAAGGGAGAACATGTTGCTAAAACACTGGAATAAAGTCATTTAAACACCTTTCAGAAATGTGCTGTGAATTCATAACAGCACCTTCCCTTTTCAGAACAGCACATGCATTGACTATCAGTGTGTTCCTCAGATAAAGTCACTTCTCAGAACATGTCCTTTGTGTTGCAATGGCTTCTCACTGTGTCCTATTGCCATATTATCTACTCTATGCTTCTGCAGGCAAAGGTTTGTTGAGGGTTTATGTGGCTTTGCATCTTGTGTGGCATATCCCAGGAACATAAGGATCATCAGGATAACTTTGTGGCAGAAAAATGTTAATTCCCATAGGTAGGTCTTCGAGTATTAAGTGCTCAAAAGATCTGGCAAAGTGGATCACTGGAGTAAGAGAACAAAAAAAAGTAGTTCTTCCAGTAGTTGGGAGCATTCGTGGACACAAATGCATTAGGAATCTGAAGTTGACAAAAATTCTTACTTGTAATCATAACCATCTCTGTTCATCCAAAAATTCCTGAAAAGAAAGGGAACGCACACTAGATATCTACTTAGCAGCAAACAGTAGGATGCAACATACAGGACTAGCACATAGTTATGTTATAGGATGCAGAAGACAACCATGTGTAGGGGATGGGTTTGGGACAGGAGTACTGGGCTTGGCAGGAGTTACCTGCTTGTGGTTTCGCCTTGGCCAAGTTACTTGGCTTCCTAGTACTTGGCTTACCTGCAAAATAGAAACAGTAGCCTCAAACCTCCCACAGCATCATGAGAGTCAATGTATTAGCACACTATGGTAATGATATCAAAACGGTTATGTTACATAGGTGTGATCCCAGTGATAGCTCAGATTTGCTCTTACTGCTCCACAGCCAATAAAAGTCAGACAGATTCTTTATTGTTTTCTTTGTAATTGACCATTTGATAGTTAACAGATCCAGTCATAGACACTTAATTGCTGAGTTAAAGCAATTCTCTAGCTTTCAGCTCAAGGAATGCACTGTGAATTTCTATTTCCTGGTTTAATCTTCAAATCTGACAGTTGGAGAAAACAGTATTTTTTTCCTCTGGCTTTCAACTGTGAAAGTCTTGGATGAAAGTTACAAAGGATGGGGAAAAAAGGTTCCTCCAGAGCTGGGCTCTATTTCAGACTGCAGCTATATTTTAACTTTACATTACAATACTGGTATAAAATGCAGTAAATAATATTGCCAAATACTAATCTACCTGTGAAACTAAAATGTAAAAATAAAGTTATTTGTTATTAGCAATTTTACCACTTTAAGACAAAAGATTATACGAAGTCAGAGAATAGATAACAGATTGACTGTAAATTGGTATTTATTACAGTTCACTGACTACTTCAAATTGTTCTGAGTTTTCAGCGCTTCTCAAAATGAGTTGTTTCTTCAAATGAGAGAAAGCATTTAACCAAGGATATTTAATGAATTCTCTGCATGATAAGATCAGGACACGTCAATATTTGAATTTTGAATGTCGTAATGTATGTTATAATTTGGTTTTATAAGCTAGATCTTATCGATTAAAATAAACACATTAATAAAACGTGGCAAGAAGGATATGAATATATGAATATAAAGTTGTGATAGACATTTTTCTATTGCAAGCTGTTTATTTCTGGAGATCAAGTCTTCAAGAAGACTAAACAATGATGAAGAAATGATTAAGCCAAAACCACTAATAGGTACAGGCTTAAGAAGATGCTTACAGGATTAAGGAATATTATCAATGCTGTAAACTAGCAAACAGAGCCACATTATCCTTGGTCCTTGTGTGGCTGTGTGGTATAGACAGCAACAGCATTGCAGGGATCCGCCTCCTCTCTTGGTGCTCTTGTCCAGGTCAGAGACATGCACTCCACAGTGGTGGTTCAGGATGGCCCCTTTGCATTTCGGTATGGGAAGGGCAAGATGGGATCTTGTGGCTCACCAGGCTATTGCCCCTCTCGGGGATCTGTCTCAGCTGCTGCAAGTCTATGCAGCCAAAAATGTAAGCTCATGAGGCATGAAATCCCTCTATCTGGCTTCTGGGGAATACTAGCTGAGGGGAGCAGAGACAATTCCAAGGGGTTCTGCAGAGCTCTGTACATAAGCACAAAAGTATTCTGGTCTCTGATGGATGCACAGTAGTATGGTTTGTTATTTGTGAAGATTTACAGCAGAGTCTTCTTGCCTATCAGCCAGTGAACCAGGATCACTTGGTGCCTGAGTGTTTTTCTTGGGATATCAGATGATTTCTTTCCTCATTCAACCAGTGCCAGACCAAGAGCTAGTCCTTGTCAAACTTTTTCAGCGGTTCATTATAAAATGAACAAATCGGTCTGGAAAATTCAATGTAGATTCAAAGATGTGAAGAGGGCCTAGGGATGCTGAGGAGGGACTCTTCATGAGGGAATGTACTGAGAGGACAAGGGGTAACGGGTTCAAACTTAAACAGAGGAAGTTTAGATTGGATCTGAGGAAGAAATTCTT
>JASSUY010028160.1:65545-77003 GCA_032466535.1 Forpus xanthops | reverse complement strand
CTAAGTTAGGCTAAAAGTATTTTAACCCCATGTTTTCTAAACACTTGCTTTTCTTATACCCAATGAAGTTATGGATGTCGACTTTTTATAAACATTGCCTTGGATATAATAACTCAGTTTCTTGTACAGTTACTTTATGCCCCATGTTAATGGTTTCTCGTTTCATGACTTTCCATATTTTGTAACAAACTATCACTTCTCCATTTCCTTTTTTAACATGAATCATAATTATTCTATCACAGTTTTTAAGCCCCCCTTTAAGCCTACCACATAGTAAAAACTGCCTTTTGGCCAGGGGGCCATGCAAGTCTCATGATCAATTCAGTGGAAAACACAATGGGCCCAGCTGTGTAAATGGAGATAAAAATGCCAGTCCCGTCCCCACGGCCTACCAGAAAACTGGCATAACAGAACAGACTGAGAGCTTGTGGGTCAGGATTATCAGAGTTATAATCAACGGATCAACGTTGGTCTTCGACTGCTTAAGCAAGTCCAGAGGAAGGTCATGAAGAAGATCAGAGGACTGGAGCACCACTTCTGCCACAATAAGTTGCTGTATTCAGCAGACTTGCAATGATTTGCACAAAATCCTGTGTAAGGAACTTTCTGGCCCTTTGAGCTTTCCCAATGAATCAGCATCAGATTATTTTCTACATATTGCTTATGCAGACGTGATGCTCTTCATATTAGAGACAAATGTATCACAGGAGTATTACATATCGGTCTTTCTTTCACTTTAAAATCCCAGCTTGGTGGATTCATGACAGTGCTTGTATTCAGGGCTGTGAAAGCTCATTCAGAAGCAGAAACCGTAGTCTGGTGTTTTGAAGGACAATGTTCACTGGCTCAAGGAGCAGTGGGAGTGCTGGAAATAGCCAAGAGGCACTCAGTCCCTAGCAAGTGACAGCTAGGGCTTTGTGAACTCCAGGCCAAGGGGGAAAGGGGCAATGAGAATTCTTAAATAAGTAAGCCATGGGGTAGGGTACCAGACTTAACATGGACTGAATAGGAAATATAGTGAAGAACACCTTTCCTCCTTCCTGGTGGTCTCACTTTGCTTGGTCCTATCATTCCTAGACCTTTTTCGTGAAGGAGCTGTTAACCTCCAGGAGAGTGTTTGCAGGGTAGAATACATGAAACACCAGCAGCACCCTGGCCCTACTCTGCACTGTATATGTGAGGCCAGCAGTAGCACCTTAGGTCCTGTGTCCCTAACTCCACCAGCCTAGAGAAGCCCTTAACCTGAAGAAGGGATGGAGAAAGCTTGTCTCAGGGACTGTCACCAGTATAACCGCATACACTGTGTTCTCTGGGCTGGTGGTTGCTGTGTTAGAGAACATCTGTAAACAGGGGAAAGTAGTCTGGGTGACCTCAGTTTTGTGGTAGGAGGAACAGGAAATGAAAGCTTTACTTGGACCCCAAGAACTCTGATCTGAGACACAAGCAGTGACAGCAGCCTTTACCATGCTTGCTACAGACTCCGCAGCCTCATGAATTTTTAAGGGCTGAAGCGTAGTGAACCCTATGATGACCTGTTACAGAATGATCTACACAAACACCTAAACCCTTTTAAGAGACAATTTTAACATCATTTTTGTTTCACAGAGGTCCTAGCACAGACTAATATTTGAGAACACAGCACTTCTTTTAAATTTTTTTCATCTCAAGCATTTAGAAGTTTAACTTCTCCCCATTTTAAAGTAAAAAGAGCTAGGAAAGTCTGATAGAGATGTATTAGTAGGCTAATAGGTGGTTATTGGTAGGTTAGGTGCTTGGAAACACTTTTGAAAATCTCTATGTGCATGCATAACCAAAATAATCATAGAAACCAGAACAGTAACAACATACCCCCGGTAGTCTTACACTGCTATCATCTCCAGAATGAGTGGCAATACCATTTCTGTGCAAGGCTGAGAGGTCATCCTTAACTAAGCCCACACTCAGAATACAGATCCACATTTCTTAGTACTCATTGTTCAAACTCTTCTGTACCTGTGCCCTCTGGCTCAAAATCTTCTCTGAATGACATCTGCAGTGAAAAATTCCATATTAAATTAACAGATCTTAATTCCAACTAATCTCTAGAGAATTAAATATCTTGGTTCATTCTTTTATTCTATTTTTTGTCTATTGGCCAGAGTTCTGACTAATGTATCTTTGACTCAATGTGAATTCTGGGTTTATATGATTTCTAGTGGTAAAAAGATGAAGCTTAGCTTTCAGGATGTTGTGAATCCTGATTTATGATCCTGACAACTATGCCAGTTTCTTGCAGAATGAGTGGTTTAGGTCACTTAAAGAATCACTGTTAAAGGTATCAGCAAAAGTGGTTTTAATATGAATTTGTAAAAGTGAGACTTAAGAGAGTCAAATTAGAATCAATTCTGAATTATTTACATAGAGACCAAAGAAACAAAAGTGTAAGGGAGACCCTTCTGTTGAGTCATGAGGTTCAGAGTAGAACTCAAAGTTCAGCTAGGTCTAATCTTAGTCTCGGAGAACAGTTTATGTCTAAAGGAATTGACTACATGGATTTAATCAGCATTAATTTAGCATGCTCTCAGCAGCTTACTGAGGACCTGTTGCGAGTAAGGGATCTCTGCCTTGGGTAGGAAAGATCTTCCAGTCTCAGGTAAGAAATCTGCAACCTTGAGCTCAAGGAGAGATCACTACCATACAGCCAAACTGCCTAGCATTGGGAGAATTCCAAAGAGGCTGCCATGCCATGGGGTAAGGTGGTTGGCTTGTAGTCAAATTGTATACAATGGGAAAGGTATGCATGAGACTCTCTGTAGCCACAGCTTTCTTTTCTTCCTTGATTAATGAGTCTTGGAAAAATTACCAACTATTCTTGTGTTAATCCCATGATCAGTGTTTCAAGCTTGTACACATCACAATGATGCTCACTGGGTCACTGCCCCCCTTGCGGGTTTCTTGGATTGGAAGAATTCTTGGCTCAGGTCTTTACCTCCATTGGAGCCTGCACCAAACTACTGCTGGTTTGTTTAGGGGGGTTGAGAGTCCATCCATTACACAGGATCAAGTCATATATTATCAAACACTGTCTCTGCTCTAGAAAAGCTTTCAAATGCCTATCAGCACTTTCAACACAAACTGGTAAAGCCAGTTCAACTGGTAATGCTGTGTTCTTCCAAATGAGGTCATAGCATTTTGTAGATGTTCTTACCAAACAAGCTAGAGAAAATTCCCCAAGTGGGCATTTGTCAAGCAATACATCCACCTCATATCTAACTCTGTTCTGCATGAAAGCTCACCCTATGTATTGAAAAACATAGCATTATGCCAAGAGTACTGGTCCTCTCATGTTTCCTTTCAGACATGGTAGAAAAGATGGCTTAATTATACAGAAAATAGGCTGTAATTTCTCAGGTGCTAAGGGAGAAGGCAAAATAAAATGACCACCTCATGGAACATGGAACAAGTTCTACAGCATGGCTTTTGAGTTTTATTCAGTTCCACACAACACCATTTTTACAGTCTTAAACTTCCATACTCTAAATAGTAGTCTCATTCTTCTGCTTACTGTGGGCACCCTGTATTTGTAGGCAGGTGAGCTTAGAGCAAAGCCAAGGGAAAAGGTCCTAAACTACCTGAAACTATGATTTAGGAAGCATTTCAAAGAATTGTCTCTGGTGGAGAAAATAATGCAGTATTATAATTTGTCCAAATTAAGTAGTGAGTAATGAAATGAAAATTATAGTTGAACATACAAATATTAAATGCAATGGGCAAAATTTGCACTTCTGAAACATGCTTGAGTGGTTGTCACAGATGCTGAAGTATGAGGAATAAATGAAGACTAACTGCAACACAAATGGCAGGAGCCAGTTTCCTCACAAAACCCAAACTGGCTTCAGGTCTGGAAATATCCCAAAAGCATTACTTACCTCAGTGCTTGCCTTTGTTCTGAACAACCATTAAGTCACCTGTATATGCGAACGACACCATGACCATTTTATACATCATAACTATCAATTCAAAAGTACCATCCAGTCAAGGCTGGATATAAACCAGCAGTTCTGATGTACATCAGACCTCATTGGCAACTGCACACAGCAGCAAATACTCTCCTGCAAAAGAGATGCTGAAACCTGCAGGAAAAATTAACTCACAGCACTCACAAACAAGGCTCCCCTTAGCCCTGGGCCAGATCACAGACTAAACACTGGCATTACTGCATTCTCTTTATATGCACAGCTAGCAAACAGAAGCCAGGTTAATAAAGGCTTTGCTGGTTCACACATTTTGGCTGGGGAAGAGGGTTAACAGCAGCACATCAGTCTGAATGAACTCTTCAGAGTCACCTTACATGACCTGCCCACCCATCAGTTATGGTCACATTTGACACCACTGTAGAAGCCTCAAAAATGGACTTCTTGCACATTCCTTAGAAATCAAGACCCAGGTAAAGTAGATTGTGTCACATTAGTGCCTATCCTGTGCAAAACCAATTATAAGCAGAGTCCTTTGTCAACTGCAGAATAGCAGGCCAATTGACAGATGCAATGCTGTAACACGTAACACCACTTCTTTGCCTGGACACATCTCATGGTGTACTGGATGTGTTGAGGGATCACAGAGCATTCATGCAACGCAACAGCTAGAAGAAGCAGGCATAGCTACTGAGTGCACTGTAAAACCTGGAACACTACACAGTGTTTAAGTCAGAGTCAAGGCCATTCCTTTAACAAGGGAAAAAACAAAACGATAGCTCTCAATTTTCTTTAAGCTGTCAGTTGCTATCAACTTTCACACAGTATGAGAGGAGATGGCATTAGATACTTGCCTTTCCTCAGCTGAATAACATTAAGAAACTGGACAGGAGTTACATTTAGCATGAAAAAAAAAAAAAAAAAAAAAAGAATAAAAAAAAAAGTTATGATTTTGCTAGGAAAAAGGATACAGGCAAAACCTAAGATTCCCCTGAAGGTCCCCAAAGCAAATTAAACATGATTTGGGAAAACAAAATCATTCATCCATTGTGGACACGGAAGTTAGGACTAAACTAGTGACATGTTATATTACTTCAGGAACCTCTTCTGTCTCAGATTTCATCCCAAAAGTATGTGAGGCATAGTATGCCACAGGCTTTTTGGATCCATAGGTACATGGAAAAATGAAACGTTTCCATATTCTTTTGAAGTGGTAAGAAAAAGCTAACTATGAGATGTCTAAATGGCAGTTCTATCCTGTGGAACTGAAAGTGTTACTTCAAATAAATTACAACAGAAGGCTGCCCTCAAACAACAGAAACCTGTATTCCACCTCCTCCCCTTCCCCCAAACCTAAGTAAAATAAATTTATTGCTTCCTACAGAAGTACAGCTTTAATGGCTGTATTCAAATAACAGTGCAGAATCATCCTTTACCTGAACAGAATATATTTGCCCTGAAATAATGAGTGATAAAGACTGTCTACAGCTATTTAAGATAAATTAAAAATCAAGGGAATTTCATAACAGGTATTTCCAAAGAAGGTGAGACTTCATGCCTTCAAAATAAGGTACTCACAGGACCCTGACTAAATGCTAATTTGCAATATAATTTAAAAGTGGCATTTTTATATATTTTTTTTAAATCACAAGAGAGTGCAAGCGTTGCTGTTTCAAAGGAGCTGCAGACGGGCTCTCTTCAATGTGCTTTCATTTATCTGTTTGGAAGTGGGTCACAGCATTAGCTGATCAGAACAGTCATTGGTATTTACCTCCGCTCACTGAAGCAGTAAACTGTTCCATAGAAGGTTCAGATTCTTTACATGGGAGTAACAGAATCTGAGAAGGATACTCCTTGTGAAGCTACAGGATGAAACACCACACCCCAATGGAAAAGAGTAAAGGCAACTGGTACACTTGTGTTCTAGAATGCTAATACACACATATACCTCCAAAGATACATTGTGTCACAAGCCTGAACTGCAGGAGATATTAATAATTTTCAGATCTTTGCTGAATGTTTAAGTGACTCCATTAATTCTTCTACATTCTTGCTGGTTGTGTGAGAACATGAGAACAATTCTTGGAGAACATCAGCCTAATGCTGTTGGATGCAGCAGCTCAGAAGAGACCAGCAGAGAAGAATTCTGAAAACTCTTCCATAAAGTAAACCAGTGAGAAATAGCAGTAAAATGTTTAATGCCAGAATTTATTGTATACATACTCTGCAAAACTTATATGCATTTGGTGTGTGCAAAAGTGTACACTTTGACAGCACCAGAAAACAGTTAAGCCATGTACGAGTTTTTAACCTGATTTGTCACATTGTGTAAAAAGACATTGTGCACAGATGATATCCCCAAAGGAAAAGAAATATCATTGGCTAAGACTAGAAGCACCCTTATTTACGCACTAACACTTTAATATTGCATCACACCCACTCACCAAAATAAATAGTACATTCATCACAATTTAAACACCAGTCTCTCCATATATTTATTTTCTTTCTGACATGTTTTGGTCTCCAGAAATATGCTCTATCTAGAAATATGCATCAGTTACTAGATTATGTTACAAAATGCAAAAATAATAGAAAATCTGTTTTCCTGGACAATACTTTGGGCTTTACACAAAAATAAATCCAGATTTCCATAGAGATCTCATATACTTCTTGAAAGATTTTTATTTTAAAGCACAGCACAGAGTTGCACACTAAGGCTTCCTGTGATATGCAAAACCCTGGCCTCCAAAAGACATCGCTGTAAAGTGAAATACAGCTCAAGTGTAAATACAAGACATTTTCAAAAAGTAGTCATCAATAGAAAGTGCCCTTCATTTGATTTAGCATTAGCAGTAAAGAAGTAGCTACTGTAATTGTGCAATCAAATCCAAACCTGGAAGGGTTTTATGAAAAGTATGTAATTTCATACTATCAAGTTTAAGGATATAGAATCTGAGATAGCAGAAACCAACCAACCTTTTTATACTCCTACATTCATTATTTTTTTGACACAATTTAGTGAAAAAGGCACATTGTCAAACAGTGAATTAAGAATCTAAAAACCAAAACAGAATCTCATTAAGGACAATTAAATCATTAGTTTAACATCAGATCCTCATAAACCAATATAAGCATTCTTCTATTTTTTCTTAACCTCAAATTCAGATGCACTTTGGAAAAGTACTGAAGTACTCTCATTAGATTAATACTATTAATCTGGCAAACAGTGAACATGTTTTTGGATACAAGGTCAGGAATTAAAAAACACCACCTTAGTTCCTTCATAGCCAATTTACAAATATGCAGCAAATGCAAACACATTAAAACCCATACATTTATACAAGATTTGAAACCCATTAGCATCCCATGCCAATTGTGAGAAAGTATTTCTTGACTGTAAAATTACAAATGTGTCTTTGAATAATTCTTCACATGAAATCAACAAAATTTAAGAAATTATCATTTTGTGAAGAAACAGTTGTAACAGTGTCTTAGGGAGGCTAAAAGAGTACATTCTATTCACCATCTAAAAGACAAATAACAGTGCTTTACAATTCAGAAATTCAACTGATCTTGCATGGTTAAAAAAAAAAAAACAGGAAGGTGGAATAGCTGGGGTTTATTTAGCCTATATTTATCAGAAATACAGATTCTATTTCCAGTGGAATAAATTCTGAATGTATTTCTTTTGCTTCTTAAGAGACTTTTTCCCTAGCCAGGCAGGAAGTTGCTCAGAGCTATCTAGCTGTCAGGGTTGGCAGACCTAGAGCCTTTATCCAGATAAAAAGAATAATAAAAACCCAGTAACTTGATCATGGTCCCAGTGTTCATGGTCTTGAATGGATAATTCTAGGAATTACAACAGAAAATTTCAGGTAGTCCCAAGATAGCAGGGTGAGCGCAACACACTTCTAGACAAGCAGAGAGGTTATGCTATCTTGCATGGACTCAAATGCACTGATAAATGGGTTTTGTTAGTTAATATAGAAAGTTAAAAATACATCGAGAGCAAGGATGATGGTATCTTCATCTGGGCTCCCTGTCAGATAACACTGGTTTATAGAATCCATGCCAATAGCTTCCTCATGTCAGTATTTTACTGAGGCAGTGAAATGCTACGCCATTGAGAGAAAACAGCTTAAGAAGGCAAATCTGTTTTTTCTTACATTAAGAGTCAGATGTTTAGACTTCAGCAGCTTCTAAGATTGTTCCTTACAGGTTGCTATCTGAACTGCTTCCTAAAAGCAGCATTGTTCAGAATAGCCCTGACAGGAAAGGTTCCATTGTTGTTTTTCTATGGGATAATTTTTCATTTGTATTCCTTTACTTCCTCCCTTTTTGTACTTTTCCAAGTACCTCTAGCATTAAAACATAACAGCCTCAGCAGCTGAAGCAGAGGTACCATCAATGGAGTCCTGGAGCTTGAGGCAAAGCTGAATAATGGTACTAGTGAACTTTGAAGGGCGACCTGGGGAAATCAAAAGTAGGTGCAACATCAGATTTAAGTTTCATACTTGCAGTACAACTCCTGTAGACTTACATAAGCCCTGTGCTGACTGTAAACAAATTCAGTTACTGAAACAAACAGTCTTTAAGTGCATAGTCAGAAATAATGTGCAAATATGGGCATTAAGGTAAGTAACTGAACTAGATTTCTTGCTATACGTAGTATTTTAGCTTTTTGGTTTCACGAAATAAATCATAAGTATTAACCAGTCAACAAGAAGTTGTTAATATCGAAAAGCTGCAAATATTTTCTAACGAAACTTAATTCTGATGTGCTTCCTAAGTAGAAAACCTAATTAGATAAATGACTGCTTCACATTGTAAATCATTTAACACATCGGATGTTTAATGCAAGAAAAAAACCATGTGCACCAAACACAGTCTGTAAAGCAGCAGAAGCTGCTAAGCAAATGAGAAGATTTACAGGGCAGGAAAAGAACTTTCAAGCGTATGCTTGAGCCCAAAAGCACACGCTACATACCAGCACTAGGAATTCCTGTTTTCAGGGTGGGTATTTATCATCCTGAATTAGATTGGTATTGGAATTCCAGACACAGCAAAACCCAAAGCAATCTTTTGGCCATGTCTGTAACAGCACAGTTTGCAGATGATATGCATGTTTCTGTTTAGAAATAAAGAGATTCAAATAGTTTTTATGGGTCTTCAAATCAGAAAATATGCAGCACTTTATTGCTTTGAACATCTGTGGCAAGGGCCGAATTTACACCCAATTGCTTCTGAAGAGATGACGACATCTTAATACTTCGAGGCTCAAGCTGGGAGAGAGAATATGATATAAAGCAATTTCTCCAAGTCTCAAATATTAAGGAACAAGAACGCTATTCTGTTCTTTCGAGTGAATGTAAAATTGGTTTACCTCTATATGCCGAACAGTTCTGAGTCAGTGCATAGCTAGTCAATATTTCTGCTGGCATCTTGAACAGGTTTAATTGATGGAAATATCTATTCATTTTTTCCACTTAATATGCATTAGTGCATTAATTTATTCATAAAAAAACAACCCTGGCAAGTATTAAAAATAAATATCTTATTTAAGTCAAACTAAAGCCTTGCTTTTCAGTACTTTATCCCTTTAAATATTATTTGCCCTCTAATAAGCAAATGGAAACTGAAGTAGAATAAGAGATGTATGGAAGCAGAGGGTAACAGAAACATGACAAAGTCAACACCATCAGTCAGTTAATGTGTCCTCATCTTCTTAGACTGTCTCTTGCGTTTTAATTCTTCTTCTTCCCGTCTCAATTCTTCTAAGTCCTCCTGAACACCGAGCCTTAAGCTGCCAAATAAGATTAAATTCTTTACACTACTACTCAAGAAACATGAAGCTTGACTTTTACCCATCCCCCAACAAAAATAATGCTAAAATTATATCCAATTTGAGCAAAAAATTTACAAAAGTTCAATAATTGCAATTTTTGAAATTATAGCAAGAACACAGCTTAAGAAATTAAGATACCATGAAATTAGAATAAAATCTTAGGCAGAAAAAGTTACTTTAAGAAAATAAGATGGTCAAAAAGTGATTTCAATATAAAAATTAATTTTTTTCTAAAAAGAAGCTGCTGAAATACATCCATCAATTCCTTCCAATGTAGCTCTTACAAGTCATAACAGGACTGACTCTCTTCAGCTTCTGAGAGCCATCTAAATAGAACTTTTACACTGGCAAGGGAGACAACAGGTAATGTCAAACAGTACTGAAGCAAATGATTTTGTTGCAGCTTCCTGGCTTGAGGCACCATTGAGGTAGCTACAAGCACAACATTGCTGCATCCTCACCCCACCTAGCTCTTGTGAATGGGCCCATGGAAGAAACTCAGCTAATATAGCATGTTTAGCTACATCCCTGCATAATTTCTGCAGCTTCCTAGAGGTCTGTATGTTCAAAGTGATACAGACAACAGTATCTCCTCTTCAACAAAAAAGTGCTGGATAGTCTTGTTGGTTTGATACTAGGAATGGGTGTGGCAAAGTTACCACTTCTTTATCAGCTATTGCTTCTTTTGCAGCCCTACCACATGCATTTGTACATTTATAGTTCATCATGAAGCAACATAAGGAAGCATAGCATGCACCGCAATACAAAAGGCTGAGCCACATGACAATGATGATTCAACTCTTTTGGGCTAAACTGCTCCAATACAGGCTCTAAAATGGATTTTATGCCTAAACAAGCACAACAAAATCATCCCGAATTCAGGAAACTGCAGTCATTTCAGTTAAGAATAGAAACAAACGCATCAGAGATCTTTGTGATGAAACTGACTTGAAATATTTTTTCATTTCAACTTGGAACTTAACTACAATTTTGGTGGGATTGTTTGGTTAGAAGTAGTTCCTCATTTCAAGGCTGCTTTTAACCAAACTCTCAGTCAAAAAGTACCTGAGCAAGGAAAAATAGTTAAACTCAATTCTACTCAAGTTCCTTATCTCCCATTCCTTTATGCTGCACACATAGATTTGCAATTCTGCAAAACCTCCCTCTAGGTCTTCACAGACTACAGATAATAGCAGTGTCATTGTAATATTCTAGTTATTTCCTCTTACTCTATTTAACAGACTATAGCTTTGCATGAGCTGCAACTATTCACCAGGAACAAGGAGAAATAAGGACACTGACTGTAACTTCGCAAAGATACAAGTTTGAAATGCTCAAGGCACCTTCTGAATAACAAAATAAGTTTCAGTTGAACAAAAGCCATTTGTTAGCTCAGTATATTCCAATATTTTCCACTATCTACAAAAACCTTTTGTAACTTATGCAAAGCTTGTTCCATCAGCCATTAAAAATCAAAAGTAAATCAGCTTATGAATAACAGGTTGTATACAGCTGTATGCATCTAGAGGGCAAAACCAGTGAAAATATATTTGTATTCTAAATCACTGATTGCAAAAGTTCAGAGTACTCTAGACAAAGAAATATGCACACAAACACACGTCTATAAATAACAACCCCCCCCCCCAAAAAAAAAGAACAA
>JASSUY010028160.1:51570-65466 GCA_032466535.1 Forpus xanthops | reverse complement strand
CAGCAGAAGTACTTTTAAACAGATTTTTGGACATGAGTTTGCATTTTTGTGTAGGGTCCTTTTGTTTGTTTTTAATTAGCAGAGTTTGTCATGCATGAGAATGAACATACAAGATTTACTGTACCCACCACAGGCTGACTTTCATCTTTACCAAAGCTCTCTTACAAATAACTTTAATGCATATTTATCTCCACAATAAAAAGTGGCAAATATCTACTCTAGTTTAGCCCCAATGCCTTGGTAATGGGGCCTTTCATCTTTCTATTAGTTTTGAATCCATGCATACCTCCTAGCTTCTTCTTTCTGTTGCTCTCTCCAGCTGCTCTCCATATAACGTAAGGCATAATCACTTTCATCTTTGTATCTGGAAATTAAATATTAGTTTTCAGCATACTAAAAAACTACAGTCATGTACAATTCAGTTATGAATTCACATCACTTCTCAGAAATATTTACCTTGCCACACATAGATTTTAAATTTTTGAAAGAATCTAGATTACAAGTCTTTGAAATACTTGCTTTCTTATACTTTGTCAGACAAGAGGGAAGTACTTCAATAAGCCAAAGAACAGCCTTCACTTCCCAGCAGTTCCTAAAAATATCAAGTTAGATCCTCTTAAAGAATAACTAGCACTATTACATTTAGCAGTTCATATTCAGGCAGCTACATCTGATGAATTCTGAAATACTGCAGACTGCTGTAGAAACCATTTTAAATCCAGTAACAGGAAGGTGTTACTATGATTTATATAGGTGAGGCATTGAAGAAGCTATGTTATTTTCCAACTATGTTCTATTGCATCAAATTTTACTGAGCGTGGCAGCAGTGTGAAAATTCAAGGTCCCTTTAGCACAAAAGCAACTCTAATGACTGTTAAATTTCCACAATGCAAACCCTGTTTTAGATAACAGCACTTCCTCTATTTCAGAAACATTTGTATTTCAACTATAAAATTGACATTAAAATGAAAAAATTAACATTTTCTTACCTTTTCCGGTCATAGCCAAATATTTCCCTAATATGTTTTGATATTTCTTCCTGGGGTTCCCCTTCATCTTCAATGAAATCATCCATTTCAGAGTCATATTCATCATCATCATCATCATCATCTATTTGTCTCTTGTAACTAATAGGTGGTCTCCTAAGACCTAAATGACAGGGGAGTGAAAAAAAAATCATTAATTAATAGCATTAATATAAATTGATATGACAGCATTTCTCCTTGCTATGCCTTGGACGCAGCAATTTTACAGCTCTGGGCTTCAAGGTGGAAAACTTCTGCCTCAACTTAACTAACAATTCTCAGAAATTCAATATCAGGAAATACTTCCCCTAAATTGTGCTATAGAAGATTACATCTTAGTATCACCGATGATACCATCTTGAGGAAACAACCAGGCAGAAGGCTATGTTCTTGTTCAGGGTTTTCTAGGCACTTATTTGCTAGAGTTCATGCAGCTTGTTCCTGTTCAGAAACAAGTTTTCAGAACAGCTTGCTTACTGTTAAGGAGAATTTTCCAAAATATGTACATTTCAGTCAAAGGTTTGCTGTGTGGTTTCAGTTTTTATGTACCACTTTAAAATTCTAGTGTCTTAAATAACAGGTGTTTAAAAATTAAGCATAATTAAACAATACATTCTAACAGCATTCATATATCAGCATCCATCACAGGCTGCTTAGTTTTCTTTCATGTAATACTACACATCCCAGTCTGGATTTCAAGAAACATGAGCATAGGTATAAAATAAACTAGAAATTGCAAAGCAGAAAAAAAACCATTCTACTGTTAAATACAGTATTTTGTCCAAGACTTCCTAATTGCACCTATAATTGTCAAAGGCCCTCAGTGATATGAACACATACATACATTAAAAACATAAACCAAGTAACTGAAAAAATATTTGCTCTAGAATTTCATACCTTGTGGATGAAACACGGGTCTATGACCTTGAAAAGATCTCATGCCATTTATCTGTCCATTGCTAGGTCTCGTTACTAAGTTTTTAGAAGAAATAGTTTCTGATACAACAGTACACTTCGGTTTTATAGTAGTACTCAAACCACTGCCTGGTCGCCCAGGTCCCGCATTTGGGCTGATTCCTGGCCTTCCTGGTCCTGTTCCCAAAGTGCTGCCTGGTCGCTTGGCTCCTATGCCTGAACTGACTCCTGGCCTTCCTGGTCCTGTACCCATGCTGCTGCCTGGTCGTCCAGGCCCAGTACTTGGTCTGACTCCTGGCCTTCCTGGTCCTGTACCCATGCTGCTGCCTGGTCGCCCAGGTCCTGTGTTTGTGCTGATGCCTGGCCTTCCCGGCCCGGTGCCCAAGCTGCTGCCTGGTCGCCCAAGTCCTGTGCCTGAGCTGCCGCCTGGTCGCCCAGGACCTGTGCCTGAGCTGCCTGCTGACTTTCCAGGTTTCATGCTTGAGCCACTGCCCAGTTGCCCAGGTCCTGGGCTTAAACAACTTCCGGGCCTTCCAGGTCCCACACCAGAATTGCTGCTTGATCGCCCAGGTCCTGCACTTGAACCGCCACCTGGATGCCCAGGTCCTCCTTTCCCTAAGCTGCTGCCTGATCGCTTTGCATTGGAGTTAATTCCATGCTGAAGGCCCGCAGTATTTCCTGATTTCATATGAGCAGACTTTTTCAGGCTGGGTTCTTTAGCAGATGGAGGCCTCTGAGCCCCATTGGCTGCTGCTTTTGAGGGTGGCACATGAGAACTTGAGCTGGACCTTCCAATACCATTGACAGGTAATTTACCATGACTGCTACCAGGAGAGCTTTTTAAGGAGCCATTTTGTGAGTTTTTTCCCATCTGAGCAGATCTGGAGGAAGATGATGACTGCGAGTATTTTTCAGTCAATGCTAGTGTTTTGGATTTCTTATCAGTACCACTCATAGAAGGCGTCAGACTGCTTTTTGGTGTGGAATGTTTATCTACTGAGCTTTTGTTAAGCTTTGCATTCACAGACTCTTTCTGAGAAGTAATTTTTTTTGAAGAACTGGATGTCCCTGTATTCTTAACCTCCTTCTCGCTTTTCCTGTGGACTTCTACTCTTTTGTTTTTGCGTCCTAAGTACTCCCTCTCTCTCAATTCTTCTGCTGTTCTGGGTCTCTCTTCTACTTTTTTCACTGGTTTTATTTCCACCGGTTCATACTGCTTTTTTTCAGCAAGCCTTAAGAGTTCTGCAAAGTTCAGAGGTGCTGGTGCGCTTTTGGGAGGTGCCTTTGGTTTCACTGCAGCTTTGGATGGTTTCTCTTCATATTCTTCTGGCTCATGCTCAGATTCAGTGTGACTATACTCAGGTTGCTCAGTTTCCTCTTGTGTTGCATACCCAGCCACTGGGGGTTGAGCAGCATTCTCACAAGTCCTCCTCTTTTTAGGCTTCTCTTCAACAGGAATGCCATTATAACCATAAAAATTATCCTTTGTCCGTGAGGCCATAGCTCTTGCCCTTCTGTCATGTTTAAGTTCAATGCGCTTAGCCAAGAGTTGTTCTTTCTTTCTTCTTTCTTCCAGTGCTGTAAAAGAAAACCAGGAGAAAGTTATGCAAAGGCACTCCTTTATTAATTTTTCTTCCAGATAAGACATTTAGGACATTAATTTAGATATCTGGCTAACAGCTATTCAAAGTAGACTATAGCTAACCCACCTGAACAAGCTATTCTTACGAACAAAGGTGAACAATTAACTCAAATACTGCTACTGCAAAAACCATTAAGGTTATTCAACCAAAGCAGCTCTACAGAAAGCTATGCAAAATAAGGAGAACTACTGTGTGAGGAAGTACAGGACTTACGGAATTTCTGGGTAATGGAAGAAGTTCTGAAACTGAGCAAGAGAACCTTGAGACAGTATTGAATTTCATGTCAGATATTTATGGGAAGATTAGGAAATGGAGGAAATCAGAGAGCACTGAGTGCATAAGAACTGGAAAATACACTGAGTGCGTGTAGAAGGGTATAGGGGAGAGGGGAGCCAGACACAGATAAGCAAACTGGTGGTGACTACATTTGTCTGACAGAGCCCTGTGCTCTATCTCCACACGCTGTCCTATATTTTACTGAACTGTTTTTACCTAATTTCTTCACAGCTATTTTCTCTAGCTCAAGTCTGCATGTGATCAGCTGATGTAAAATTCAGGCTGAACTAGCTGGTGAATAGGATGAGAGGTCTGAATGTCAGATACTGGGGAAACCAAGGGAGTGGGGGCCAAATACCAGAAAACACTTAGGAAAAGCATTAATTCCTAGAAAATTAGGCTAGGATTGGGCTACTCAAGCTTTGGGTGCCTGTAAGGGTACCACCCCCTATGTTATTCTATTGTCAAGGCCCATGACTGTACAGAGTGTGTGCATGCATGCATGTATGTATGCATGCCTGCCTACATGGAATTCATGTTCAGCCTTGCTTCTGGCTGGATCACAACACCGGGATAAGGAGCGGGCTCATTACAGGACCAGAAGAGGAGGAATAACACCTGGGTCTCCCAGTCCATCAGCTTTGGTTACCCTTACCAAAGCATTAACATCACAAGCAACACAGTATTAGCTTATTTTACAGACTATTTAAAGGAAATATGATACAGTAGAAAACTGTGACTCAAAAAAAGCTTACAAATGTGAAATTCAGACTGTATCAATATACTAGATTAAGACACAAGAGTAGGAACTTTTACCATTTTTTTTTTCCACACACAAAGTTTTTCAAAGTTTAGTTACCAAAAGTCATGATGATTTCTTGCAACACCTCTTCTCCTTAACTACTCATTGCTAACAGGAAATACTAGTATAGCTGATACTTAAGTAATGAAAAAATCCCTAGTCTTTACTTAGTCCTGGCTTTCCCTCAGCGTGTTATGTACATAAATTCCAGAAACAGATGTGTAGCTGTGCTTGCTAGAGCTTTTCATAAGGTGGCAGAGTCTCAGGGTCAATGGAAGTCTCCCAAAGGAAATATTTTGAGCTGCTACCTTTTTTTCTTTTCTCTTCTTCTTGCCGTCTGAGGAATGCTTGCACTGCTGCAGACTCTACACCCTTGACTTTTGGAACCTTTCTGGGAGGACCAACAGCCAAACTGTACCTTTTCTGTAAAGTACAAAGAAATATGTCAGAAAAATGAAGAAATGTAAAAATCTTGAACTTTTTAAAACTGACAAGTTGCATAACAGTTGTGTATTTGACTTTAGGCAGGGATGATACAGGATAAACACGCATGAATTCCCACTGAAGCAGAGCTGTGATGAATACATTAAACTCCCAGCTGTACTTTGTATCATGCTAAGGAGCAACAGGCCTCATATCTTTTGGGTGAACTTGTGAGCTAGAAACCCCATATCTTGCTTATGTTATTGACTAGCACCCAACTACTTTCTTCACCCTAAAAATATTACCAGGATGGAGCCAATCTGAGCTCTCCCTGAACTGCAGCTTGACTTCAGGTCTGGTGACTCCCTTAAGTATGGACACCTCTCAAGGTTAGAGATCCCTTACCCAAGACTAAAAGATCCTTCCTTACCAGAGATGGAAAGATCCCTTACCCACAACATACCCTCAGTGACTAACAGCATGCTGAATTAATATTATGAAATATTACTAATCCCCATAGCTATTCAATATGATTATAAACATTACATGGATAATTCCATTACACCTAAACCATTGACCAAATCTGAGACTAAGATTGGAACCAGCCACAGCTGGGCTTCAGAAAGCAGGGGGATCCACTCTGAACCTGATGATTCAATAGGAGGTATCTCCTTTCTCTGTGTGCCTCTGGTCCCTGTGTGAATCATTCTAAACCCAACCTGGACTCAATTTTCTTTCAAATATTTCTTCCATGCAGGAATTAATAAGGGGAACCTTGCCATCAAACTTACTGAACCTTGTCAAACCACTGTTAAACTTTGCTAAATTCCATGGAACTTATTGAGCTCTGTAAAGTTATTACTTTACCTCACTAAAATATACTGCTGCTTCTCTCTAGTGATGTGCATTCCAGACATTCGCAACAAGAGCACACTCCGCTTTTGAAGGAATGAACAGGAAACCAGAAGACAGGTAGGAAAACCAAGAGAAATGAATGAAATGCACTGGGGACTGAGAAGGAATGAAACAACTGTATCAGGAATGAAATACAAATATTTCAGTCCAGCCTTAGTCTCTAAATCAAGCAGGAAACAAAAGCAGACTAAAGCCCAAGCTGCCAGAGTCTGTGCAATTCCAAGCTATGGGTTTCCAGGTCCATTAGGGCTTTCAGCTTTTTTTGTGGACACTCAGTTCCAGATTGCCTTATTCAATGAATAAATATGTCAACTCAAAAAATTTAATTATTCCAAAAATAAATTGGAACCAACTTCACCAACATAACTGGTAGATGAATCTAAACCCAGTGATACTGATTTTACTTGTTGCTGCAGTGATCTTAAGACTACTGTACATTAAGGAGTTAAGTGATCCACATACCAGCTGACTTGAACTGGTGCAGGCGTGCACACTAATATAGTTATCACTCAAGACAAGTGGATGAACTCAGCAGACAAACGGCAACAGAATGTTTTCATATAGAATCATAGAATTGTTGTGGGCTGGCATAGAGACCAAGGGCATGGCTCATTAGATGCTGTGAACAATCCAGGCTTTGAAGAGTTTGAATATATTTTGAACTGTTAAGAGTAACCATAGATAAGAGTAACCATAAGTTAAGAGTAGTCATAAATAAGTTAAGCATCGACCCTTGTAAACCCTTATAGAGACTGCTGCGCGCTTCTTCCAATGCAGGCTGGCCACCTGTGTCGGAATGAGTGTGAATTTTAGTCAGTAAATTAAAAAAAAAAAACAAACAAACCCCAACAAAACCAACACAACCCTGGGGCTTAGGGTTTTTATTTTAGTAGTAACACAAATTACAACATAAACCAAGATCTTCTGCATGGCAACTCTGGAGCCTCATCAAATGAGAGCTGTAAAATACGGTCCCAAATAAAGCCAACATCATTAATAAAGCCACACAAGTCAAGATTTTATAAATATCTTCCTATCCTCATGTAGCCATATGAAACTCAAAAATTAAATTAAAATACCTGGTGGTAAAGACACCTACCTCCAAATGTTTTAGAAGCAATAATAATCAGCAAGTTAGTATCATAACTTCCTAGATTTCAGTATCACACAATGGAAACCTTCATTCTAATTTGATTTACTGAAACAGCAGTACATGAACAGACCCTTGGGGATTATTTCAATTACTAACAATGCAAACCCATACATTATCTTGCACATACACGCACTAAGAAGCAAGGTTCAGAGACTCATTTCTAAGCTGCTGCCAAAACTGGCTTCAGGAACAGCAGCTGTAATCCCATCTAGTTGTAGTCACCTTAAGTAATTCCCAAAACCACTTAAACCAAAATACAAAGATATGACTGCAGTATAAACTGCAGTCATAAAACCTGACATGTTGCCTCATCACATAAAGAGTTACTACTGTCAAGCTCATTTATTGAGTTTCAACTCTGCACAAGTGAGTTCACCACCTTTTGAGAACTGATTTTGTAAATCTTTATCACTATTATCCAAGCAGCAGCTGCATTAATCTGGCTTTTTACAGCTACTGCCAATTTGGTTAAATCAACAGAGAAACAGAAAAGTTTAGTTCGTAGGAGAGAGCAGCTCAGACTGTTCCCAAAACACTGATTATTTCTCTGAGCAGCACTTGGTGACATCTCTAACTCTACACTGCTGAGATACACAAAGTGGGCACTGCTTTACCAAAAGGAAAAAGTAAAGGCTGTGGAAGTGCTTTTCTTCAATTGCGTACACTCATGAAATAACAAGTCTCTTCCTGCCTGTGAGCAGTATATCTCCTGAGGTTTCTCTCTTTTTTTTAACCTTCATCTCAGCAATTCTTGCCATAACTACCTATCCAATAACTGGCTCTCCCAGAATCTGACTAACGGTATTTTTATAATAAAAGTATGGTGGAAAGTCCATTAGAGTGCAAAAATATTATCTGCTCTCCCCCTAAAGCCTGAATATATTTTTCTCCTCCGTGGGATACATAGCATAAAAAGTTACATGAGAAACAAAGAAGCAGAACTGTATTCCTCAAGACAAAGAAATGAATTAAAAAAAAAAACAACAAACCACAACATACTCTGGTATTAATATTGTAAAGCAGTAAAAAAACCTCACCAGACTGTATGTGCCTACACATTCACACACATGTATACTGACTTGTGAGAAATATATATCAGATACAGTTTATGTACATATACACAAGACATCAAACCCTTAAATGCAGATGCCAGTGTCTAATGGTCAACCACCGGTAAGCTCCAGGTCACAAGTTTAACTGTGCAATCTGCAACCGAGGTTTTGCACTTAAATCCTTGACTTTCTTTAAAACATGGCAGTTGTTTTGAGGTCAGCATTCAATTACCAGATCTTGGACAGATTCTGTAAAATAACTGTAAACTTCATGGCATCCAAATGAAGCCCATAAAGGCCTAGACCCAGACACAAGCAAGAGAAGTAATGCTGCCTTTCACATTAACCAATATTTACACAGGTAACAACACAAGATATGAGCGATCAATTCTGCCAAACCTGATTCTCAGGTAGAGCACCTTTACAGCTAATAATTTCTGCCATGGGCTTTCACATACAACATAAAGAAAATTCTACTTGTGCTAGACAGTATGGGCAAGTTGCAGAGGCTCCCACAGGGTGGGGGTTTCTGTTTGCTTGTTTTTCACTGGCAAGTTGTGGCCTTGTGTGATGTTATGAACACTAACTGGTTTTCCTTACCATTCATCAATGGTTCATTCACCCAGTTAAGCCATATAGACATCTTTGTGTCACTCCACTCACAATGCCCTAACACTAGTTCCTCAAAAAAGCAGTTTTCCAAACTGTAAGTGGTCATTTGTACTAACAGCCCAGGGGCCTCTGTTACAGCCTTATCACAGTCTGTTCCTGCAGACACTGGGCTGGGTTTTTTTATCAGCACCTTGATCTGCAGTTAGACTTTCTCAGAATATGTGCACATAATCCTCTCTCAACTACAGTTCTCAGTATCTAGTTATGACAAAGCAGATGGTAGTTATCAAGCATTTACTTAAAATTGTTTGATTCTTTGGAGGTTCTAACCCATACCAAGAAAAAAGCTTTACTGACAACAGTATTTTAACTATCAGCTCATACTGTTACCTCCCAAAACCAATTCAACAGGGTCACACCTTTTACACTTAAACATGCAAAAATAGTTTTAAGATTTTGCAACTGCTGTCACCACACACGAGCTGAGCCATTAGCTGAAAATAGTGCAGAAATTTCTTGCCTTAAATGTTGCTTCACACAGTAAAAAGAAAATCAAGCAGAACACTTCATGCTTTCCTTTCTGGAGTGGTATTGTGGTCCCCATTTCATTCACTTACACAGAAACACCAGGAATAGGAAAAGCTTAAAGTTTAATGCATTTAGTAAAAGTTTGCAAGTGCCTGTAACTTAACTGTCAAGTTCTGTCAAGTACAGTAAATGCCCTTCTAACCCTTGCCAACTTTTTACATTACCTATCTAGTAATTCTCCTGGTGTGGATGTTGATAAAATATAAAGCATTTCTAGGCCCTGGTTTGAAACAAGTTTTACAATAAATACATGCATACCAATCAAACAAGAATCTGATTCTACAATAGCAATTGGTACTTCACAGACTTTCTTAGTATTTCTCTTGCAGGGCTTCTCATCCCTATGGGAAAACACAGCTTGCAGGTGACAATTTTCAGGGCCAGGCTCAGAAACATACAGCGCCCTTTCAATAAATGCCAGGACCTTGCTATTATTTTACTTTGTGAATACTTAGTTCCCTGTTGCAAGGTGCATCTGTCAACTTTACAGAAAGTATTTTGTAACTTTGAATACTATGTATCAGTCCAACTTAAAATGAGACCTCAGCAAGTGCAGCAAGTGCTGACGTGGCTGCCAAGCTGTTTCAGTTTTGGGTCACCTGTTCCAGGCTGAACTCTATTCTGTACCAGATGTTTCATGCCACAGATCCAATCTAAGTTAAAAGGAACAGGGAGCTACATGAGATCATTTCTAATAAGTTATTAATGACAGTAGAAAGGAGAAATAAAAGAATGACAGTTTCAACTAAGTTCAGGGGGAGGGGTAGTGGTGGGGTGGTGTTTGTGTGTTTATTCTTTTGTTTTTTTTCTTTGAACTGTGGTACAATTTTATACTTTAAGCATATCTTCCATTCAAACATCTCAAAGTGCTTCCCCACATCCATCAAGTCACATAAAACTTCCTGCAGCCTAACAGAATATACCAGTTTCACAGAGAAGTGAAGAGCAACACAGTATTAAAATCTTACTAAAATAAACATTAGGTCTCCTAATTGGCATCGTGTCTAATCAAAGCAAGACCATACTGGAAATCTAATAAGCTGCTATCTTGTTACATGTGTTCATGTTATACACACACAATACAGGAGTCTCTATGGAACATTATGTGAGGAAAAACAGGGGCTCTTTCCAGCAACTGCTATGAAGATTATTAGCAATACATCATAAATAGCTTTACACTAGTTCATGTATCTGCTGGTATACTTAGAAAAAAAAATGATATAGTTAATAGGGGATTGAAAGGCTGATTTCAACAATGTTCCTTTAGAATCTTTATTTCCACAGGGAGATAAACAAACATGCATTTTTACAGGGACATGATGCAATACCTGTTTTATGCAGATCCCTCTTCCACAATACAAGACCATACTAACATTAAATAGTTTTTTCTATAGTTTATACTTTTGAGATATATACTGTAGTGCCTGATACTATTTTTCATTAAAAGAGGCATAGAATGTTTAGTGCATTGTAAACTTTAAACTTCTCAAAGAAAAACTCAGGCGATACAGCAATTAACCCAGGAACAGACACTGCTGGAAACCTGCTAACTTTACACACCAGTAAGCTTTGTTATTAGCCTGTATGGCACTTTTAATAAAAAAAATATTTAAGACTAATTATATTCTTATATGCACATGTTTTATGTACAATCTTTAATCTGGAGTTACTTTGATGTCCATTGATCAGGCCCCCTTTTGAAGTTTAATAGCTGCAGACAACCTCAGGTGGTGCCAAGTGTAGCTCCACTTTTGCTCAAAAACTAAGGCAAACTCTACAGTTAAAAGCTACATGTTCTAGAATAGAAGTGCTCCAGCTATGGACTGAATTAAGCAGGCAGGCAAATCCTAATCTTGCCTTACTAAAAAGAGTAACAAAACTGTCATCCACTGCACAACAAGTAGGACTGCCTCCCTCCACCATCATATCTGCAACAGAGAACATAGCAGATTTCATCAATTCATCACCATGGCTTGTAACTATTTGTGACAAAAACCAGCAGTACACTACACTAAAGCTGCAAGAGCAAACCAAGTAGATAAAAATAAGTTTTAAACATCTGGAGTAAGAACCGCAACATCCCAATGACAATTTAATGGAGCAAGTTGTTTTAAGAGTCATAGACATTCAGTTATCTTAAAGTATTTATACGTTTGATATTTTCATATTTATTTTGCCAACTAGACTTATATATAGAGTCAAGAGACAAACTAAATCAACCTAAATATTGAGTACATTTTGTCAGATTTTTAAAAACACAGTAATATCTGATAAGTTGTCTACCATACAGCTGGTCCATATCATCAACTAGTCACAGTATTGGTGAACATTACCAAAGTTTTACGAGGGATACAGAGACTGAGATACAATTCTACAGTGTCTCCATTTCAGCAATGTTAGAACTGAAAAGTACAGGTTTTTTTTTGCTTTTTAGAATAAACTGTAGAAAAAAACAACTACCCCTCTCATTTACACTGGTATAAGCAAGCTAATCAGAGAAACATGGAACTCTGGCACTCAGTTAAAGAACTGACAGGAAAAGTGTTTTTCTAGCTTGTGGCTACCACCAAGAAAATATTTTTTTAAAATTCAAATAAGCACACGACTTATAATTTGGGTGCTGTAAAAAGAATGAAGCCCAGTATACAAATGTACCGACAGGCCACAGGCCCTTCCTAGCAGCAGACTTCACTCAGCCAAGTGAGTTATTTCATACTGAATCAACATAAAACTTTTAGCTTGAGTTAAAGCACGGACTGCTGAAATACAAACTTCAGAGTAATATTCATAACAAATCAAATGCCTTTCACCAGTCACCTCCATGTAGTTGCTATTTCTTAGCAACAGATACAAAGGTATTGGACAACACAGCATATTCATCCCAAACTTGACATTCTTTGTCTTCGACCTGCATTTAAGACGTGGCAGATACCTGCTTTCAGAGCAAACAAAAGGGCTTATCCAACTTTTAACAACAACCCCTGCACCACTGTTTTATCTCTCGGAATCTCGTCGTTTTCGGGGACCAGAAAGCGCTAACACCGGCAGCCCCTTCCCACCCCCCTGCGTGCCGAGACCAGCCGACAGGACGGGCCCCGCTTTGCCCACCCCACGCCAGCGCCTCTCCGGCCTCCTAAAGCGAGTACCTCGGCTGGCGAGGCGGAAGGCGCGGCCCCATGCCGGCCGAGCAGGCCCCGCGAAGGCCAGCCAGGCCCGTATACCGGCCTCCTCGGGCGGCCCCCGGGGCAGGGGCCGAGGAGCGGAGCAGCGGCCCCAGCAGCACCCTCGGTGCTCGGTGAGGGGAGCGCATTGCTGCCGGGCCCACCAGCTACCCCTGCACGGCCCCGGCCAGCCGGTAACCGCTCCCCCGGGGCCACGAGACAAGCGGGCAGCCGGGGAGTCGTCGCCCCAGCGGCTGTAGCGGTCAGGGTGTCCCGTCCCTCATGTAGCCCACCCTCACTGCCAACAGCCCCAAGGACCCCGAGCTCACCGGCACCGAGTTCAGCCCCTGCTGCTCCGAGGCCTTCATGAGAATATTGTGGAAATCCATGGCCGGCTGGAGAGCGGGCTGGGGCACCCGCCCTGCTCCTTCCCACTCCCAGCTCCCCTCCGCACTCGACAGTCCCCTCGCGACCGCCGCCGCTCGGCTCCGCTCGCTTCCGGCCGCCGCCGCCTACCCTTTATATCACCTCGCCTCGCGCCGGCGTCACCCCGCCTATACGTCACTTCCACCGTGACGCGCGCCTCGCCTCAGGAAACGCGTCCGCTGTGGAGGGAGGAGCGGTAGCGCGTGCCGCCATTCGCTGCGGCGGTGGCAGCGAGGGTCCGGATTGAAGGGGGTACAGCCTAATAAGGGCCGCCGGGGCCGCCCCTGCCCCGCCCCTACCTGCCCTCGACCCGCAGCCGGGTTGTGCCCTTCTGGCACCTCGTGCACCTCGGTGCCGCTCAGACTGACAGCGGGCCGGCCTCGCGGCCTCGGAGTGCAGGCAGGTCAATAGATCAACGCAGGTGGCTACGGTTGTGTTTTGTATTTAATAACGGCGCTTGCTCCTCCGGTGGTGGGGAGTTTTGTAGGGTCTTGAAAGGGGAAAGCTCTTTGGGGCGAGGGCTGAGGCGCTTCTCAGGACCTGCCCCAGTCCCTCTCGCACTGCCGGGGAGCGAGGTCAGCTGTCGAGGTGACTGCGGCCGAGCAGAAGCCCTGTAGCAAAAGTACGTGCCAAGTTTCCACAATGATCCTCCTTGGTTGATGTGGGCTTGAAAAACAATGCTTGGCTTCTAGGCATGTCATGGTTGTAGTAGCAGCATGCCCCTGTCCCGTGAATACCTCTGTTGTGGTTTGAGGCTTTCAAACCCATGCAGCCACTCTCACTCACTCCCCTCTCTTTCTTCCTCAGTCCAAGGGGATGGGGAGGAGAATTGTGAGAAACTACGGACTAGGGTATTGTTTATTAAGATTTAAGAATAGATTGGCAATTACATATTCCATATAGGC
>JASSUY010028160.1:24874-49140 GCA_032466535.1 Forpus xanthops | reverse complement strand
TGCTCCATCGCTGGCAGTGTTCAAGGCCGGGTTGGACAGAGCCTTGGGTGGCATGGTTTAGTGGGAGGTGTCCCTGCTCATGGCAGGGGGGTTGGAACTAGGTGATCTTAAGGTCCTTTCCAACCCTAACTATTCTATGATTCTATAAGTTTAATTTTTATTAAATATCTTCATATTAAGAAGTTACTTGGGACTAGAACTGTTTAGCAAAGTCTTAGAAAATGTAAGACAATATCCTACCAGAAGGTGTCTTCGCTGCAAGTTTTTAACCAGCTGTACTCAACAAGTTTTTCACCCTAGCCATGCATACTTCAGGCATGTAACTAATCCTATTAATTTTGAGTGGAGCATGCTTAAGTGTTAAAAGGATTAGAGTCTTAATTACAGGCCATCTGCTGAGGTCAAATATCAAAGGCTGTTCAGAGCCCAAGTTTTAGTATTTTCTGGATGAGTAATATTTGCCTTAGTTTTCCTTTCCCCTGTTCACCCAGCATCCTTTCTGCAGTAGCTTAAATTGGTGTTCCAATATGGCCCTTATTAAATGAAGTGAATCATCCTAATAGCCAACAGACAGGTCTCTAGATCATCAGCCATTTAGGCATCAGCAAAATCGGCAGGATGTGCTCAAAAGAAGCCTACAACTTGGAAAACACAGGTTTGAACAAATCAAGCTTTCATGGCGCTATGCCAGCCTACTTTATTGCTGCTTTTCATTTGATTTATTAACCACAAGATTTTTTTTTTCCCTAATGATATATTAAACAGAAATGGAAAGCAAGGGTCTTGGGATGGTAATTAGCTGGTACTGACAATATGTAATTTTGACACCTAACCTTGACATCTAAATTATGACCTTTGGCTCCAAACAGGAGCATCAGAAAAAACAAGGATGGGAATTGCCTACTTCTTCCCACCCAAAACACAAAATCAATTGTCTCCAGGTAATTTCTGACACATACTTTGTCCAACCTGTGCTTGAAAAACTCAAACCCCAATGCTGTTGTGCCCTGCAGTAATCTTTCTTACTGTTTTTTTTATCTGCACCATGGGCGATCTGTTTCTAACATCTAACCCAGATATTTGTTGTCCACTAAGCCTTTTCAGCAGCTGAGTTTATTGGCCTGTCCCTTAGAAATACAGGGCACATATTTAGGGCCTTCCTACTGGGTCTCCTCTTTCTCTAGGAGAAACCACTCCAATTCCTCCAGTGTTTCCTCATAAAACCTCAAATTCCCTATTCTGCTCAAAGCAGAAGACAGTACTCCACCTGAAGTTTTACTGGCCCCAAGCATAACAAAAGAATAGCTTCATTTGCCTGGCAAAAAAATGCTCATTTTTATATAACTCCTGGTGCTGTTTACCTGTCTTGTAGTGGTGTGGCTGACTCCTGTTTGGTTTGCGATCTGTGCTAACCACCAAGGCCATTTATTCAGTGATGCTATCAGACCAGTAATTCCATAACCTCCATTCCTGATGTTGGTGATCCTGTAGAGAATGAAAGCACCTTCCCTCTGCTGTAATTTGCTGAGTTCATTGAGATCCTAACTTTATCCTGCAAAACTTCCTGCCCCTCCCAGCCAGCGAGTTTGGTCAAGCAAGTTGTCTGTTCTGCCATCCAAGTTGTTTAATGGAGATACTCCTGCAGAATTCTGCTTGATGCATCCAGCCAAGTCAATAATGTACTCTTGCTAAGTATTCTGTGGGTCCAGTTTCCACCCGGTTGTGTGTTCATCCATTTGTGTATTTCTGGACTTGCTTGTGAGATGCATGGCCATGTGAGACAGTGTTAGAAGTCTTTCTAAAACCAAGATATCTGGCAACTCTGCATTTTCTGCTATTGCAGGAAATAGACAAAAAACCCTCTCTGATACTTGGTATCAGGATACATGGACAGTAGGTTGAGCTATTTAAGCAAGCAATATATTCATAAGAATTTTGAAAATATAAGGCAAAGAAAGGATTATTTTATAAGAATAAACTCTCTTCCAAAGTTACTAAAAAGAAGGCAATGAAAAAAATCACCATCATAGGAAATATGGAAAAAAAAGTATTTAAATTTGAACAGCAGGCACAGTGCCCAGATATTATAGAGTTAATAGGAAAGCAAACAACATATGAAAGACAGTCTGCAAAGCAATAAGGGTTTTCCTTAGTGATTAGGCAGATTTAGATCACTGAAGAAACATGAGCCTTTGGAGAGAGGATCCAGATAAGAAAACCTGGACTGAGAGCCAACTGCCCCAGTTCAGCGAGCTCTTTCCATCAGATCCGTCATTCAGTGTTGGCAAGCTCTCTGCCCTAGAAAATACCCACAGCCAAAACCCCCGTCTGCATTTCATCCAAGCTTCCCACTGAGACTAAGTATTTGCATGGAATATAAACTCTCAGAAAATGGTATTTCAGTTGCATAGAAAGCAATTTTAGCACTGTTGAGCTGCTGTGAGCACACACATGTACATATGTAGGTATACCCATATGTGCTGGCTGTATAGTTTGACTATGACCATCCCCGTCGCACATGGTGGGTGGCATCCCCAGAAGACGTAGTGTGGTGTTGTGGCCAGCAGCCCATTCACATGCCAGATCAATCCACAGGTAACAGGAGTTTGCTCTTTCTACCTGACATAAATAAATAGGAAGTAAGAATTGAGAGCAGCGCTAGAAATAATGAAGATGAGACACTAAGGCGCTAGCCCACGGGCGCCGCCGGTGTACCGCGCACATGGGGCTTCCCGCGGGATTTCTGCTTCTCGTTTGCGCTACCTGGCTCGGGCTGGGTTTGTGACAACAGATGGCGATCGTGTTTCTGGTACAGCAGCGGCGGGCGCCTGCACTGCGTGGAGATATTGCACAATACTATGTTCAGACAAGCATCTGTGACCCCCCCGGTGCCAGCCGTTGTTGTTCATATTGGTTGCTTCTCAAGCACTTCTGTACGTAATGTCTTTGCAGAGCCCCCCGCCCTGAGCCTTCCAGGAGATCTTTCCACAGAGTGCTGCTGAGACATAAGTAAACAACCAAAAGAACATACTAAAGGTTTATCTATTTTACTGAAAGTATTCAAGGCTTTTCATAATCATACGTGCCTGCAAAGCTGCAAAATGTGTGTATGCCACATGCAGATGCAGATGGTTGTGGCATCTGAGGCAGATAAATTGGATTGTACGTTTTCTTGCATTGCTCTGGAGCCAAAGCATCTTCTCTTCAAACACTTAGAGAAATATTTGGATTTATTTCCCAAATAGTGCTGAGAGCCTCATTTGAAGATCTATGTATTTTCTGGGGGCTACCGCATTTCTGCAACTTAGGCTCCTAGCTGTTTTTACAGATCTCTATGTTACTGACACATGAGAATAAAACCAATATAAGCTGCTAAATGGAAGCAACCTAAAATGAACTGTCTCTTGAAACTCTGCTCTTTTACCTATTGCACCTCTTCATCTCATCCACTCCCTGTCTTGAAGAAAATAATGCCCAGATTACTACATACCCCTCCACCTCCAAGATTAATAAATCAGTCTCCTTTGTATATCATCAGGGAACAAGTTCCAGAATGAAGTGTACAAAAAAACTCCACACCTGTTTATTAGATCAGTGTTATCCTGGGTGTTTCTTTCCCTTATGTTTGTCTAACATAGCAAAGTTCAATGCAAAACCACACAGAAGGAGAGATTATTTTATTTTCATAGAATCATAGAACGGTGTGTTTTGGAAAGGACCTCAAAGATTGACTAGTTTCAACCCCCCTGTTTCAGCTTAAAGCCATTCCCCTTTGTTCTATCACTACTTGCCCTTGTAAAAAGGGCTTCTCTAGCTTTCTTGTAGGCCCCCTTTGGCTACTGGAAGCCACTCTAAAGTCTCCCAGAGCCTTCTATTCTCCAGGCTGAACAAGCCCACCTCTCAGCCTGTCTGCATAGGAGAAGTGCTCCAGCCATCTGATCACCTTTGTGGCCCTCCTCTGGACTACTTTTGACAGGTATATGTCCTTATCTTGGGGGCCTTAGAGCTGAACACAATACTTGAACTGATTTCACATATACTTTCACAGGCTGTTCTCACTCCTTTCATGTGCATGAGGATGCAGACGCATGTGGCCTCTTAGCCTGGAGAGGACTCTGAGGTGCAAGCCAGGAACCAAGGGTAAACCAGTACAAGCAGTGCCTTCATTGACTGGGTGCATCCCCTTAATATGGCATGCAGATCTGGATACTGATTAAAGCGTCCATCAATGGACTCAAACAAGGTGAAGTTAATGAATCAGGTCCACGAGTTATTCAGGAGTAGCAGGAGATAGGACAAACAGCTTGAAACAAGGCTGCAACAGAGGCCCACGGCCCACCCAGAAGATGGGGCTGAAGACAAAGCTGCAGCATAAATCCAAGGTCCTTCTAGGAAACATGGCTGGAGACAAGCCAGCTCTGGTACAGATCTAGGAGTCAGGGCTGGAGAAAAGCTGCCTTCAGCATAGGTCTGAGATCCACCCAGGAGGCAGCCCTTGGTTTTCCAGACCCCAGTGTCTTTAGAAGCTGCACATGCCATTGCTTTGCCCATTATTGTTTCTTGATGATTTCACACTAGTAGATTGTCATTCATACCTCATTCATGTCAAACATCATATTTCTTTGTCAAATCACTGTGGGTGTACTGTCATGTTAGAGAAGTCTTTACCTAGTGGCTGGGTTGTAAACAATTCAATGCAAACTACTTCATCAGGAAGCTAATAAAAAGCCAGTAATGCAGACTGGAAACATATTGCCAGATGTTACCTATGTGAAACAGAATTTAGCTAACAGGCTGCTGCCTCCTTCATGAGCATTGTCTTTTGAGTGTAGCCCCCACATTGAGTAAGTCACAGTAGTGTAATCTCACACGCAGTTTTCTTAGCATGGTTCTCTGCAGTGCTAAACTGTATTTACTGTGCAGTTGGCATAGTCAAAAATAGAAAGTGTGATATTTAAAACTAATAAGATAAATTTTTGATTATCATCTTTGGTAAGTATGGCTTTGTGCAGTGTGCTGTGCCTCAGTGCAGAGATTGTGGACTTAGAAATAAAGAACATAATGAGCAATGTAGTTCCAGTTAAGCAAACAAGGGTATATTCATTCCAATACACTCTCAGCAAATCCTTTGGCTTCATATATTTAAACTTTTATGGAATTGCTTGTTAGCTAAATTTATTTCAACCTCTATTCTACAGGTTTATCTCAGATTTCATAGAAGGATGCTGTAATTTGTGGATCAAACTGTACACATTTGGTGTAACTGAGAAATAAAAAACTCGTGGCATTGTAATAAATGTTACTATGATTTCCAACTTTCCTTTAACAAAACAGTCTTATTAACAGTTCTACGTTGAAATAGACCATCATTTTATCCCTAGCACAGAAAATTAAGGGAAAAGCCATCCATTGTGTCAGAGCATGCTTTGGTAAATCTAATTCAATTTCAATAAATGAACAGTTCAAAGAGGATTGGAACTTACCATGAAATACCAAAATAAAGGTCAGATTTGTAGCTAGCATAAATCAACATTCTTGCGTCGCTTAAGTGGATTTTTGTCCATTTATACTAGGCAAGAATCTGGCTCATTACCACTGGATGAACTACAAATAAATTGTCAAGCAGGAGTCTGAGTTTTAACACTTATTTTCTTGACTTGTTAGAGTAAATTAGATGCAAAATATTTGAAGACTTCTTGTTCACCATAGGTGAGGAGGAAGTTAATCTGGAAGTTGGTTAAATTCCCTCCCTTGAAAGCAAGCTTTTCAAACAAGGTCTGTGTGGTGTTATTAAACAGCTTGAGCAGAAGGAATTATTGTCACCTTTTCCAAGCCATACATTACAGGTTTTGAAATATAGCTTTTAGAACAACATAAATAACACAAAGTCAGTTGATCGGTCATCCAAGGTTGCAATGATTTGGTGGTGCTCAGCAGAAGATGATGTGGTGTAGCACTCATTGAGCAACCCTTTGAAGCACTCTCCTCCAGATAGTGTCATGTGAATACCTGAAAAGCACACAGCACACAGAAACTGAGCAGAGTGCAGTACAGGGAGAACCAAGCCCATGCGAGGATCTGTGAGAATTGCAGGAGAGTCTGAATAATCATCTCACAGGGTTTCACATTCAAAATGGTTGCATCAAGCTTTTCTTGGAGAAGGTATCCTGTGTTTGTTGATGGTCTAAACCAGCGCAGCTGCTGACAGAAGAAACCTCTGCTCCCTCTGCCTGCATCACTAACTTTTCCATCACCCTTTATTTGTGCTGGCATCAGGATTTGCACGATTGCACAATGAAGCCGACTGGGAACCATTCGGCTGGAAGCAAACCTAACAACAACAAGTTATTTCCCCTAAGGCCATGGCTTTCAGCAGTGCAGCCAGACTGTCGTTCATTGAACTCTGCTCTCCCAGTGGGCTACAGAAGGAGGTTAAGGTCACTGCTCTTGCCGTGGTTTAAACCCAGCCAGTAAGTCAGAACCACACAGGGTTCTGAGGATAAGGAAACCAAGCAGCTGGGATCACTTGCTAGGAGGGAGAAAAAAAATAGCTGTTACGGCTGAAACCTGGACAGCTCTGTAGAAGACTGGATACCTGCTATTTTCCCTGTTGGATGGGAATAAATACAATTGAGACAACGGACTCCAGTTCCAAAACATGGAATCCTTGGCCCTCAGCAGGGATGGAGAGAAAATGGGAGAGATACATAGGAAAGAAAGCTGGGCCATGGGAATGCCCCTGTTGGGCAGGGATGGAGGAGATCATAGATCAAGCCTGTCATCTATAGGATCTCTGTCTTGAGACCAACCAGGTTCTCGCAAAGTCAGATTTCACTTGTGAAACCCAAAAGTTGCTCACAGGTATTTACCCCCCCCTCCTCCATCTCTTTGTCCCCTCTGCCCTTGGTATTAACTGATGAATAATGAATGCTTTTATGCTGTGCCATTCCCTCCATTTCCTTTCCTGTTACTAAAGTTATCTGACTTAGAGAGGTTTTCTTCTCTCACCTTGCTGTCTGTAGGCAGATCCTCTAGCAAAGTCAAACTCCTAGATATCATTCACTACCACAGAAGGTGAAAAATCACAATTACAGCATATTGATAGGAGTGAAGAAAACGTCTGAAAAAAAGAACCATTATTTTAACAGAAAGGTCCCTTTTAACTAGCAAGTGTGTTCAAAGGTATTTTTACTGAAGCATTTGAAAAAACATATTTAGGAGCGGAATTGTGCTATTACATCTCAGAAGCTTCAAGGCAGGTCTGTGGCTGAAAGGGAAACTGCAGAGAAGCAGCAGACACTGCAAGAAGCAGTGTTGATGAGCAAGAGGAACACCTTTAGGGGGATCTCTTGCCCACCTGATCTGTCTTACAGATTAATTACAAAGCCTCTTCCACTTACACATGGCAAAAATCTCTGTCTTTCCCACAGTCATAGGGATTTTAGCCTTCATGTCTGTCTTAGCTAAATGCTCTTGTTAATTCTGTTTCCCTTGTATAAATTCCCTGGTAGTTTTCAGTTCAGTTAGTTAAATAAACCATCATTTCCTGCTTCAAATGTCAACTATTGTGGCCCAGGGTTCCCTAAGGGTCTTGCTGCCTTTAGATCAGCTGCTTCACAATCTGAGCACATTCTCCTCCTTCTTTAAAGCATTTTCTCTGCTTTTTTACATGAAGACTTCCCCTGCACAGGAAATCCAGGCTTTAGTAGTAAAGATAATAGGCAAGTCATTTTCTTCAGCATCAGAGGGATTGCAGGAAGCAGCGCAGCCATGGCACAGAACCGTAGGCTCAGCAATATTCAGTTCATGTCACTCTAAGGATGAGTTGGGGTTTCAAATGTTTGAGGAGCATTACAAAGTTAGGAGTCAAGAGTTGTACTGTCTTCTTGGGAGTCAGAGGTCTCCAGCATGTTACAGTGTCTTTTTTGGCCTGTATTCTCAGGCTGCCTCCCTATGTGGGTTTCTGCACTTCTGCCTTTTGGTGAACTACCTCATAACCTTCTGAGTATGTATTTGGACTTTCCTCTATAGGTGGGCAAGTGAGGGCTCCTCATACGGCAAAGTGCTGACCCAATAGCAAGGTACAAGTAGCTACAGATTTTGAGGTTGCAATTACAGTTTTAACTCTTCCCTGATAATTAGCAAACTAGAGGTGGAGAATCGATACCCTCCTTTCTGGTAAATAATATAATTAATATTTTTATGTAATAATTTTATTATGTTAATAATTATACCCAAGATACCAGTATCATGTATGTTGCGGATGCTACTCAGCATTCGCTTAATAAATACCACTTCCTCCAGAAGGTGCTGCCACGTTTGAGCAATGGAACAAAGGATACTGATCCCTGTTGGGTCCAGGGCTACAGAAATGCAGTGTCTGACAAAGGCATTTCCTTCTTAAGAAGCTCCCTGGTTTACTTGCTCAGTAGTGCGTGGTTTAGTTGGTCTGCAAGTCCCTTCCTGCCAGCCAGCATTTCCTTCTCCATTCAATTCCACACAACACTTCAGCTGGGAGCAAAGGCCACATATTTGTTTGCATGTTTTGAAACATGATATAAGCAGGCAGCATTACTCAGGACACTGATGGTGATTCTTGGCTAATGCAACAGTAATGCTGCACCCCAGAAGCAACAGTACCTCTTAAACAGGGGGACACTTGACTTCTGAGCATTGTCTCAGATGCTCAGATATATGAAGATCCAAGTTAAAGGCTGTCCTATGGACAGAACTGCAGAGTGCTTAGGGCCCCAGCTATAAAGCTTGGCACCTCTCCACCTGTGTGGTAAGGTAATGAGTTCTCTTACCCTCAGAGAAATCACCAGGGTAGAGTGTTACAAGAATGGCCTCTGCCTGCTACTTACCTGTAGGTCCTTTCTGTGTAAATAGTTTTTGTGACAAAGGCAGTGCAGACAAATCGTGATGGCTTGTTTATACAGTCACACATTCAAAATTAAAGGTCAAATCTCAAGGTCCTTAGTAAGGCAAAGCTCTTAGCCAAGTGTGTGTTTCACAAGCTAGTCCACATTGGGTAACCAGTTTGTCAGTGGGAGACCTTGCTGATTTCTGTAACCTGAATAATACCTTGCTTAAATCCTATCATTGTCAAGGCCCTGTCAGGTGCAAAAAAGACGACCTTCCTGATGTCTGCTCAGTATAAGCTCCCCAGATTTTTCCAAAGCCTACACAAAGAGCAAGCCACTGGGTCTTCTAATTTATGCCTTTTGAACCTAAACCAGTGAAAACCTCCTAATGTGCAGAGTAGAACAACTTAACAGGGCTGGGGAGCTCTCTTGTGCTGGCCATGCCCTCTCCCCCACTGCTCAGCAGTGGTAGTTGGGACGGGAGCTGTTTCTCTTTGCTGACCTCTAGAAGAATGCAGTTTTCTCTACCTCACTGTAGTTGTCACCTCTTGGCAGTTGTCATTTAATACATGATATTAAAGAAAAGAACCCCCAGTAATGGCAGTGTCTTTCTTTCCAAATTTGAGTGCTTACAGAAAGTTTGCTGCTTCGTGAATCTTACATATCAAAAAAAAAAAACCCACCAAAACCCACTCAGAAGCTCTATCACTTCCACAAGGTAGGGGAAAAGATTTGAGGAAAATGTGTCTATATAAATGCTTACGTTGCTGTATAAACAAACATTATAAAATGAAGCTTTACGGGCATTTAAATTCAAATCTCTATGATTGGGGAGCCTCTGCTTGAGAAGTACCTGTGAATACTTAGGGAAAAGATTTATCTTTATTTGGAATAAAAGGGAAATTTACAGCCTGGCTTTGTGGCAGAGAAATCTGATGCTGGAGCTAAAACAGGGGTATAGAATTTCTATTGACATCTCATTCATCTATTTATCTGAAATTTGGGGGAGAAAATCTCTTTCAGCCAAGCTGGGACACATTCAAACCTTTGCTGATAAGGTCTGGAGCAAATTCACAACTCTTGGCATGTAATGAGCACAACTGATGGCTCTGAGGAGTTTCAGTAGGTGCCAAATGGATCCGTGTGTGCAGCCCATCAGTCACTGTTATCTCTCTTCTTTTTTTTTTTCCTTTTTTTCTGATCTCTGTTAAATTGATTTGTGGCCAGTTTGTTTGGCAGTCTTGCTGAAGCACTGCAAAGTGGACACCAGACAGGAGCAATGCTAAGCAACCAGATGTAAAAAGACTGGAGCAATAAGTGTATTTGTTTTTCACTGTTTAAACATGATTTACCAGCTGGGAAACTGTCTTGTAGGTTCCATTAAACTAATCCAGAGCACAAACATGACACACAATGTGGTCTTACAAACACGTCTCATGCAAATACCCCTGTATGCAGGAAGTGATATGGCAGAAATGGATTAGGTGACAGTTACCTGAGACACAAACAGGAGCAAAAAGCTGTTTGGGAGGAATGGGATATTATGGTAGATATGTCACATCTAAGTAAGGCTACAATTTTACCAAATGTGAGGGATCTCCATCCACATGTTAGCAGCTGCTCTGAGATCCTGTGGGATCATAGGAGGACTTGCAGAGCCAGACATGGAGCTGGGATGGAGAAAGACAAGAAAAGTGCCAGGAAAGAGGGGCTGAAAAAAGGACTTCAGCTGGTCACCAGGAATATTGCATGAATGCCAAATTTGTGCCATACCACAAAATTAAAAGCCTTAAATTCAAAACTATAACCCTAAATAGAGGCAGCTAAAAACCTAAAGCCCTGCCATGGTGAATCATGACAGGTAACTGCATTGCTCACTTTTGGAGTTGCATAGCCTTGGCTTCCTGATGATATTTGTCCTGCCATAATCTTGAGCTGTCAGACAGTGTTGCCCTGTTTGCCTCTCCTCCATCAACCAAGAAATTTCTACCTCTCCCTCCATAAAGAAGATGACAATCGTTAGAGAGCAAGGAAACACAAGCTACTTCCTGCACTGCTGCTGGTTTTACCAGTGAAGTTGGACAAGTAACTTTAGGTAGGCATCACTTGAAAAAATTGAGAGACCATTAACGGCAGAGATTGCTGCTGCATCCTTACCCTACTGACTGGCATCCTTCCAGCTTATTACTGATGCCTTTTCTTGCACAAAACCAAGCCTTGCATGCTTTTCCTATGAAAGCATCTTTTCTTGGTCTGAGAAAGAGAATATACCAAGCAGAATAGTATAAATAGCGTCATTAGGTAGGATAATATCACCCAGACCTTTGCTTGCCAGTCATGAACTGCTCCTAGTTGCAATATCAGAAAGTAGCTTCTGGGGCAGGAGATCCCATTAACTGGCCCTACTTTGGCCTCTCCTGTGTCTACTTTGACACGTGCATAATCAGACACCTCTACTCCCACTATTTTAGACCTTCCCTGACTTCCTCCAGCATTATCCCCACCTCCTGTAGCTGTCCTGTCCCTCTTGGCCCTGCATCCTGGCTTAGTAGGTACTCTTCTGCCCCATCCAGGCCACTTTTGGATCTCAGTTACCCAGAGAAGAGCAGCAGGGGATGGGTAAAACATTGATTCTGCCACTGGAAAGCAGCTGGAAAGGTCCAAGGCTACTTACTGAGCTGCTCCAAGGGCACTGATGCACTGTTCTCTGCTCAGGGCACCCACTGCAGATCTTGCTTGGAGTGCCCTGGCCCAGCAGGGAGTTACTAGCTCTTCTTCAGAGCTGTTTTATATCTCATGGTCTGAAAATTTTAAGGAGAAAAGTGGCTATGGCCCACTATTGGAAGGGGCAAAATTTTCAGTTTGGTTTGTAAGACCTATTTCTAGGTTTGTGACTTGGCAAGAAAAAATCCATCAAAACCACATTGTCCCATCACAACCTTTTTTTCTTTTCCACCTTAGACTGCTATTTTAATAACTTTTCAGCTGAAATCAATGACATGCAACACTGGAAAGGCTGAAATCCCAGCTTTCCCAAAGGAAAACATTTTCCTACCAATTGCTATGGGACAGGATAATGTTCAGCCATGTTGTCTGTTCAGCAGTTCAGGATGCCTCTTGGACATGCTCTTTTCATCTCCTTTCCCATATTATTCTGGACATGATAATTCACAGCCACAGCAGGTTTACATGCCTTCAAATACACAGACAGCTGAGGTATAGGGAAATGAGGTGGTTAAACACTGTTGTATCTATTACGTTATTGTGATCTATTCTTAGCAGCTGTGGCTGCTGTGTATGGCAACCTTAAGTCACCTCTGAACTTACAGTCACAAAAATGGAACTGAAAAGCAAATTAATTGGATCCACAGACTGGCCCAAAAGGAATCCCGACTCAGTAGTTATAGAGCAAATAAACTTAAACAACTGCAAAAATGTAATTTTGTTCCCTTTGCTTAAAATACAGACCTCCTCTGCTGCTGCTCTTTTGGCAGATAGTTTTTACGTTAGTGTACCTGTACTGAAATGAGTTGCTTGAGCATAGTTGCTTTGATCAGTGAAAGTCAGAAGAACATCAGTCCATTCATGCTCTGTTCTCTTGGCCAGTTTGAAAGAGTCAACTCGAACTGATATATTTCCTTAGCTTCTGGAGTGATGTTTTTTCTCATCTAACACAGTTGCTTTGTTCTCTGCTGTCTGCACATGCAGAGGGGCTTTTTCACATGTTTGCTATTTGATTTTATGTTTTCTCGTGCCAAATCTGTCCAACTGCCTTTGCTTTTCAGTTACTGTTCTCAAAATGGCTCCAAGAACCTTCTTTTGCCATCTGAGAGTAAAGGCACAATTGCATTATTGTACTGAGTGAATGCATTTTCTCATACATGTAGCTGAATGGGAGATTATTTAAATACCTTAAACACTATCCTAATTGGAGTAATGACATGCCAGGAATGGGAGTGTGAGGAGAATTTATATTCAGACTGTTGAATTTCAGTGAATGAGTAATCAACACTCCATCACTTCCTATAAGGTTAAACAATTTTAAAAGTAAATGGTTACTGTAAAAACACCATTTGACTGCCTTAAAACAAAAAAACAAATGGAAAACCAAGAGTTTTCTGGTGATGTTTGGATCACGTGAAAGCTTTTTGGACCTGTTAGCAAAGGAGAGGCTGACTTGAAACTCTGAAGGCTGGCTGGTGCCTCAGGGCTGCCCTGCCAGCCCCTGCCCCATGCTTATCCCAGCCACCCTGCCTGTCCTCACCTTGTGCTATCCCAGTGCTGGTGTCAACACCAGCTCTTGGAAGCTCATGCTCTGAGCTAGACTGGGGTGCAATTTGGGTTAAAAAATAACCCAGCAAAACATGTTTGCTTGTCTCTGTGTATGCAAGCTTGAAAGTGGACTCAGTTTCCCCATGTGATTCAAGCAAAGGCTGTACCAAGGTCTGGCTGGCACAAGGGCAGGAAGGAGCGAGGGGTGAAATGAAGGAACCCCAGGAGCTGAGAAGGAAAATATCACTAACTGATACTGCTGCCAAATACTGTATCTTCTGAAGCCACTGCCTTAGATGAGAGCAATGGAATTAGTGCATTTGGCCTGTACCTTAGCAAGGTTGTTCCATCTTTACATCTTTGTTTACAGCCTTATTTTTAACAACAGCTTGGTCATTGTCTTGGTCACTTTATTGCTTTAAAGTCAATTATATGCAGTTATTCAGAAGTCAGTGTGCAGTGTCTAATCTAATCTAATAATCTTTATACAAAATATCTCATTTTCCTGTCATATTCACATTTTCACTAACATTTTTGATAGTCAACTAAAAAAAAGCCTTTAAGCAGTGAGTAAACTTTGTTGCTGCTATTCTCTTCTGCATCCTCCAGTACTGCGTGATCCTACACTATGCTTTTCTTTTTATAGTTTCTTTCCTGAACATGGCTTCTGTAATTAATTTCATTGGTCTTGATCTGAGGCCCACAGAGGTGAATGCACAGACTTGCATTAAAATGAGTAGGCTACAGATCAGACCACCACTAAATGCTTTAATAGGCACGGGTCAAGGAGTTTAAATGGGGAACAACTGTTTTACTGTGTGTTTCTACTGTTACTTTGTCTGGCTTCATTGAACTGATGATACTGATGCAGAAATGCAAACCCTCGTAGGCAGAACACTGGAACGTAAATGTCTATACAACATTTATCACAAGAGTACTTAGAAATTCCAACCACAGCACAGGTTGCACTGTGCCTCACTCATGTACCCAGCAAGAGAGAGACAGTGAGAGACAAATAGATGGTTTGTGGCAGAACTGAGATGTAAATGCAGATAATGTAAGTGCAGGTTTAGTGTCTGTCCCCCTCCCCGCTCCCACCTATACCTCGTTCTGCTGAGATGCAACAGCACATGTACCTCTACGAGATTCTCTATGTCCTTGACTGACACAAGGATTACAGGAGGCAGAACCTTAATCCAAAAGGAAAGACTCACTTTTGGGTCTTTCTGTCAGTCCCACGCTTGCACTGCAGCAATTGACTGACAGCAATGAACAAGTCTTTCCAGTGTTTCCTGATAAGAAGAGTCTCTGCAAGAGATCACGCGTCCATGTCTCACAGGGCTCAAAGTTTACTAATCCTTTTGCCATTCCACTTTTCAGCATTATTACATGCACTGCAGTATCTGGCCTTGGAGAGGCTTGAGCTGAAGGGACTTCTGCTGCCTAGGAGTCCTGCTCCAAAGCAGCCATCTGTGACTGAGTGTTGTAAAAACATAAAAATCCCAGTTCAAGTTGAGGCAAGTCTTTGTTCCCATTAATTACTCAAACCAAAACATTAGTGCTAGTGCACTGTTCCTGCTGGAAAGTATACCATGCTCTCACATACATACAATATTATACTTAACTGCTAAAAGAGTTGCATTTTTTCACAGCAGTGGCATGAACACACATGAATTATCATGAGATGAAAGCAGGCACTTATCAGTGCACCCTAAAGTCAGCAGTTCTGGACAGACATGTGAGCTGCTCTCAGCACATTCACTTCACAGCAAAACCACATTGCCGTCCTCTGACTGTTTCCACCTCAGGAAAACAAATGACTGTGTCATGGTTTAAGCCCAGCTGTAAATCAGCCACACAGTTGTTAGGTCCTCCCTCCCCCACTTCCTCCCCCAGCTCCCAGAGGGATGGGGAGAAGAACCAAAAGAATGTAACTCCCATGGATTGAGTTAAGAACAGTCCAGTAACTAAGGTATAACACAAACCACTGCTGCTGCCACCAATAATAATAATGATAAGGGAAATAATGAGGGAAGAGGATACAACTGCTCACCACCCCCCCGATGGATACCCAGCCCAAAACAGCAGTGATCTAACCCTTTCAGGTAACTGCCCCCCAGTTTATATAGTGGGCATGACGTGCTGTGGTATGGAATACCTCTTTGGTTAGTTTGGGTCATGTGTCCTGTCTCTGCTTCCTCCCGGCTTCCCCTCCTCCCTGGCAGAGCATGAGGCTCAGAAAGTACTTGGTCAGAGTAAACATTATTGAGCAGTAACCAAAAACATTGGTGTTATTAGCACTGTTTCCAGGCTGAAAGTCAAAACCACAGCACTGCACCAGCTACTAAGAAGGAGAAAAATGACTGCTACTGCTGAACCCAGGACAGACTGTTAACCCTCCAGAACTTGTAAATCCTATTTATCTGATATAAAATACTGATACTAGTGCAGAGAAGCACTTTGGACTTCTCCTAAAGTCTCATTTGGACTTCTCCTAAAGAAGATAATCATAATCAACTTCTATTTGCATTTCTTTTTGCCATAAGGAGGAAAGATTAGGAGAAAGCCAACCTAGATTTGTGCTTAGCAGACATACAAAAGATGGTAATTGCAAGGACACGTTATTTACCTGATCAATAAGAGTGACTTCATGCTTTCTGAATAACCGTCTTAGACTTCAGCTCCTAAAAGCTGCCTAATTCTCAACTGCCAAAATAGGGATTTCTAAATTACTTTCCTCCTCCGGCTGGTTAGTAATAGGGACAGGAATTTGTAGGCACCATCCAGATCCTCCTCTGTAAAATACTTTCTATTCTTTAGCTAAAATTCTTCAATAGTCTAAATAGAAATTCTCATTTAACCACCTCAGTCTTGCAAAAGGGGAAGCACAGGACAAGCAAAAGGGCAACGATCACACAGGTTGCTGATGGTCCAATGAGCAAGATGCAACTGTTTTATTCTTCCCTAAAATGAAACGTGCTTGTTAAAAAGCAGTCTTCTGGTAAGACAGTCAGAGGCAGCCACTGGTAACCACATTTTTATCTTTTTCAGAGCCTGAAACTGTTTTCCAAAGACATCAGGTATGTCAGCTTTGCCTACTTCTGATCTGATTTCTAATGGTCCTCTGCATTTTGCTCACAGGCAAATATCTGAAGCTTGGACATTTTTAAGGCATACCCTGAAGGAGATGAAAAAGTCCCAAATGAGCTTAAAATATTTCCATACTTACAAGAACAAAAAATAAGGATTGAATTTCCTCTCATTCTGATGTCCTGGGACAGAGCCTATATGGGGGCAAACATGAGCTTGCTGTCCTTCCTCTAGCTGATGCCTCAGGAGATGGGGTGGTGAGGCAGCCTAGCAGCCTTGTTGTGCCAGCCTGGTGCTACTGCATTGCTGCTTAACCTAAAATCTCTTACTGGCTTCACTCTCTGTTCTTGGCAGCTATGGTAAAGTAAAGCCTTGGTGCACCAGGTGGAAAGGACTGCTACCAGAGTCAGTGTCTCTCCATCAGGAGATTCATACTCTCTGTTTGCAGTACTTGTCCTTCCTGTGTAGATACGGGAACCACATATGCTGAAGTATTTTGAAGTCTAATGGCTCAGTAGCATACTGAAATGTTTAAAACAAATCCACTAAGGGTGGCAGGGGAAATCATTGTCTTTGAGGTTGCTAGCACAGATATTTATGGTAAAGAAATGCTGGCCTAAATTCAAGGCTATGACATCCAGCTTAGCAATTCAAAACAAGTGAAGCACAGGAGCAGTGTTGATGAAAAAGGAGCTCCTTCCAGGTTTGTGTATCACTGCATCTAGTGCATTCATACACAAAAAAGTACTATTCCAGGTAGAATGGCAATGCTAGTAGCTATCCTTAGCTATTCTCTAGTCTCTTCTTTCCTGATATGCTGGCAGACTGGTAGTTTCTGAGAAGAGCTGAATGTGGATCCTGCCTTGCTTCTCTTTTCCAAACATGCTTCTGAATAGGATGAGGAATGAACATCACCACAAAGGCTGCATGGATGCATGTCAGTCTGCATTTGCTTCTTGAAAACTGCCACCATGTAGTTCTGGCTGGAGGAGACTGGAGCAACCACTCTGGGAGCAGAAGTTCACAGGCTGGAGCACATCATGACCAGCAATGCTGAACTGCAGTGCTGGCAAAGCGCCCAGTGACTGCATGCCCAGGAAGAGACAAAGCCCTAAGGGATAGAAAGCAAAACAGATCAAAAATAAATGCGAGCAGAAGGACATGCAAAGGCTCCCCTTACATGGGTTGGCAGCTGCTGGCTCATGCTTTAGGTCCATGGGGTACCTGGGGCTCAGAAAGCCCTTTCCACCATCAACTTTGTCCTTTCCAGCAGTTCCTGACTGCATCATACAGATTCTCACCAGCCCTGGAGATGATGTGTTGGCCTTTGACAAGGGTCGACTTCCAACATTTAAGCTGGGAATCAACTCTGTGCTCTGGAGCAAGCTCTGCACCGTAATTCTGCAGGAGAAGGTGCCTCATTGTAATGGCATCTTCCTACATGGACTCATGATTCCCTCAGAGCTTCTTGCAGGTTCTTTGCAGAGCTATGGGCTCCATGGCAAGATGCTGACACAGCAAGTGGGAAGGGATTGTGGAAAGGCTTCAGAGGTCCAAGCAATCTAGCATGGCCACATGATAGTTGAGCAGCATTAAGTTTGTTGGAAAAAAATAAGCCCAGCTTCTACTTCTATTGGTTTTACTGGGTCAGTACTGTATGGGGCTGTGACATTTCTATTCCCCCATTTCTTTGTCCTAAACATGAATTTCTTGTTTCAGGACGTGAAGAGGGAGTGGGGTTTGGGTGCTGAAATTTCAGAGGGAGAAGGAAATACTGTGGCTTGTCCTTCCAGCTCTTTGTAATTACTTGGCTTGCTTTCTGGGTCTTCCCTAGGGGAGTCTTCACTTCCGTCTCACAATTGTATATGGAAATGAATCACTCTGATTCACATCCTGGCCCCTGGCACCTTCTGGTTAGGTGTCTGTTAGGGCTGCAAGTGGGGTATTGCCCTGTGAAGGGCTTCCTGAACTCATCTCAGAAAGATAGCTAAGTGAGGATTTCCTCTAGTGCCAAAGTTCACCCGAAAACCTCTCTCCCTCCTTTCTCCACCTCAGGCTGCTCATTGTCCCCTCCTGGGCTTCTCCAGGCCTCAGTTTTTAGTTTTGAATTCAGTAGAGCCCCACAGAGAGCTACATGTTCAGTTATGAAATTAAGGAAAAGAGCAGGAATGGCATGGACTGAGATGCCTGTCTGTTGTCACTGAGCCTCTGCAAAGGACTTTCATGTTTCAGCAATACCTCAAGGGCTGAAAATACAGGCTGCAAGTGCTTTGCGATTCCCAGGTGACAGTGCTAGTGTTAAGATTCAGGTGTGATTCTCTAATGCTGGGCAGTGACCATATTGACCCCAAAAATGAGGGCTGTGCCACCATGTGGGACCAGCACCCACATGCAGGTCTCTTGTGTGATTTTTGCAGTGAGGCCTAAAATGCTGTTTTTTTTTTCTCATGGCTGGCTCACTGGAGCCAAGCACGACCTATCCAGAGCATTAATGAACTCAGCTAAGTCTGAACTGTAGGCTCTGAGACAAAGTAATTTTCAATAAGGACCTTTTTATAGCCCACACATGTAAAGGAAAACCCTTTTGGTTACCTTGCATTTCTGATGGGTTTGAATTAGACTGTAAAAGGCCCATCAGTCAGGTATGCTGAGCACATACTCAGGGGAAAGCCTCCCCATACTGTTATCCAGTTTGCTCCCATATCTCAGCTTTGTGAAGACCATAGAGAACAAAGCAATTTAAAGAAACATCTCCTGAAGTTGTTTAACATCCTCAGGTGAACCTAGGCGAGCTCTACACTATTTTATTGCATGCCCTGTGGCTGTCCCTGGTGGGCTGTGTCATGGCAGAAGGGACAGGCACTGTGCTGCTTTGACAGTTTTGTTGGTTTCTCTCAAGCTATTTTGGAGGTCTTTCTTTCCTGCTGACTTAACAGCTCTCACGGTTTTTGCTCATATCTGTGGAAAAATGAGCTGCTAATTCATCTGTGGCTCTATCACGAAGAGGAACCTGTGTCTGGGTTTTGAGGAGGCAGGCCAGCCTCCAGGAGCCTTCTCCTGTTCCCAGGGGAACCCCAGAGCCACGGACAGAGACAAAGGACAAATTTTGGTTTCAATTCACTTTTTTACAACTAGTCTCTTTTCAAAAAACAGTTTCCATAGTGACAGGGAACTGTGGCACCATTGTGAAGGTCCAAAAAGCAACGGCCGGGTATTAGCCAGAAACTGAGCAGTGTGGCCAGCTCCAGAGTAGCTTCCCCCAGCCCCTGCTATGTTCACAGCAGGGCTTTGCTTCAAATACTTCCGCTGCCCACCAGCCATGCTTTTAGCTGACTGTGGGCTGTATCCCTGAGCACTACAGCTTTGCTTAATCACAGGTGAAACAAGTAGTTCCAAAAAAAGGAATATGCTTTATCTGGGTTTAGCTGTATTCAACCTTAGTTTGCTCTAAAGGGAAGACAGATTTGAAGACAGCTTTTAACCATTGTTTCATGATGTAGACTGATGTGAAAAATATAAAATGTGCTCATCATTATCTGGTGAGTCAATAAAGGAGCCTGGCTGAAAACCCAGGTTCCATTTAATTCTTATTTACTAAAACATGCTGCCTCCCACCTTCCCTCTTGCTATCTGTCATATGACATACTTCCACCCATGCTTATAAACCAGACCTCCCAAAAGGAGCTCAGAAATCTCACAAAATCATTATTATTTTTCTGGTCCTTGCTATAACACGCAAGAAGAGTGTCAGAGGGGCTCAGAACATCCACTGGGCTCTGCTCAAATACTGGGTGGTGGAGGTTTGCAAGTGATGGACACCATCACCCAGTCAAAGTGTGAGTTTGCCCCCATCCTTCATGATCTGCTAGATTATGTTGCAGTCTGTAGTATGTGAAGAAATACAACACAGCACACTTATAAGCCATCTCAGCTAAAATTACGGGCACTTGTCAAGTGTTTATGTTACTTGTAGTTTGTATGTAATGTACACTATGCATGTGGAAGAAGGAAAGTGTGGTTATGCTATTTGCACGGACCTCATGAAGCCTTTCTGCGGGCTTGGCATTTACATTGTTCCTCAGGAATACCTGAGGGCATGTACCTCATCGAGGGTCTCTGTGTCCTATGGTGTGGTTTGGTGTGCATACTGCTTTTCAGCAGACCCGGCCAACCAGATGGGAATAAGTACACCTGCCTGAGGGGCACACGGATGTAATGGCCCCAACGGTACTGCTGTGCATGTAGTGGTTTCAAACCAGAAAGAAGCCAGGCATGAAGCTGGCCATTGCTCTTCTGACACTGAAGGCATGCTGCCAGACCAACTCAGAGTGTACACTGGCCACCTCCTCCAGCCCAGCCCAAGCGCTATCCCTTTCAGTTTTACCATAAACTAAATTTTTCTTACATATTTTACATTCATTGTTCCCTTTCCATTTCTTTCCTTTGTTGCCTTCATAACCTGTGCAACACTTTCAGAGCTGAGATCATATGCAAGAAAACAGGGTCAGATTGGTAACAGTCATAGTTTTTGTCAGAGAAGAATGCTTGTCATGTTGTTTCTTGCTAAGCCACTGAAAATGGAATACCCAAACAAAAAGTTGTCCTTCTGATGCAAAATTTTAACTCAGATGAAAAAGATCATGTTCTACAGGAAAGAAAGAGAGCCACATTCAGATCAGTTCTCACAACATTATTTCTAATGCAAGGGCAGATGCACTGTGCCAGTCTAAGGGTTTGACTATCCTGAAGCCAACAGCAGCTAACTCCTGTGGGACTCAGAAGAGGCGAAGAGGCTACACATACTTGCTTTGTATATTTCCAGCCTCCAGCAAACAGCAGTGCAGGGCTTTAATGAGACAGAGGGGAAACTATATATATATTGCCAAGACGAGCTGCATAAGGTAAGTACTACGTATGTCTTGAAAATGAATCATTAGGATTCAACAAAACTCAAGAAGTGCACCACTCTTATGGTTGTGAGTGAAGACACCATCTTAGGGAGGTTTTTCCTCAAAGAGATGAATTTTTCCCTTGCTTCTTTAAGACCTTCAAGTGGCCCTACTGAACTGTTAAAATTCCATTAGAAAGCAGCTGCTAGGAACAAATGCAATAAATAGCTGCTAAGATCAATGGCAGTCTTGCTGATTTAAAATCGATGTATCACTTGCTGACAATGCCGGCAGTGTTTTTCTTTGGGAAATGTAATGATGACTGGCTTTAAATAAACATAGTGGTAAAAAACTTTATCTGAACTCATTAGTGACTCAGGTTGATTTTAGGGTAGTTCAGAAAATACCTGTTGCCCACAGACAAGGCTTTGAAGTCACAACTGACTTTGGATACTGCAGTTTATAGAGGGCCACTGGAAAATGCTGGATAACAGAGAAGAGTTTCTGAAAATGCTCTCTAAAAAATAGGTACTTCAGGTAGCTAGACCATCCACTAAAAGCTGCCAGTCACCTTTGAAAACCTGAGATGAACAACATCAGTTTACTATGCATCTAATGACCACCGGAACCTTTTCCAGGCCACTTCCTTGCTCCCCTCCCAGCTTCTGGCTGCCCCTCATCCAATGTGATGCCATGTATTCATGATGGGTGTAAGCCCGTCAAAACCTGAAATGCTACCAAAAATTGGTCTTACCCACCAGCAACTGGCACTTCAGTGTTGGGTTGGGTTAGGATCCTCTCCCTCTTTTTCCTCAAAGGGCTTTGGGTGACGTGGTCTAGTGTGTGGTATCCCTGCCCATGGCATGGGGGTTGGAAATACATGATCTTAAGGTCCTTTCCAACCCAAACCATTCTATGATTCTATCATGAGTATAATTTTTCTGCCAGATGCTCAGCTAGATTGCTTTAATGAAAACCAACATTAAAGCATTTGCCCTACCTATATCCTGTTTTGTAATATAACTATTTAATTGTGTCATGTTGTTTCCCTACAAATAATCCCTTGATGTTTCCCAGGACTAGCCTTCACCTCTTCTTTTTTTTTTTTGTGCATGTTGTAACTCTCCAGCTGTAATCACCTCCTGGCTGCACAGAAGTATATCACTAATCACACAAGAACTGATCCCTAGATAAATCAGAGCTCTTTCTGGTGGGTTTCTAACCTGGGAAATGGGGCACCTGAATGAGGAACAGAAACTGTAACAACATCAGAATTTTTATTTGAGGTAGGCTGTTCTGGATTTTTAACTTCATTTAAACTTTATTTTAGCTTTATTTTATTTTATTAAATGCCAATACATAATCCAGCTCCCAGAAGGATTTTCAAAAGCAACTAGGAACCCAAACTCTGAGATTCCATTGGTCCTTCTGAAAAGCCTGTATGGCATCAAATTAACTGTACCTTTGGACATCCAAATACTTTTGTTTCCTTGTGCTGCTTCTACTAGTGACAGTCCACCTTGATTTCAGCAGGGCAAAGCCTCTTTTTTGAAAAGCTGTGGAATCTCTTCCCATTCTGTGGTTCACCTAGCTTCCCCCTGAAAGGGAAAGCTTATCCTTCCCTTCTTGCTTAAGGAAAGTATTACTGCCTATAAACTGTTTGAACTGAAACTGTAAGAACAGCACTCAAACCCCTGGCTGTGGCCACGTGGGTCTTTGCGGCACAGAGAACAGTTTGCTTTGATCTGCTTGAGGTTTACTTGCCACTGAATGCCTCTCTAACCTGACAGCCCAGATCTGTAGTTTCTTTCATTTGGGTAGAAATCTTCTCAGATTGGTAAATGAGGTACAGGCCGTAGTGCCCACCCCCTTAGTGATGGGCCAAAAGCTGTCCTCTATTTGCACATCTCTATTAATATAAATCAGGATGCCCCTGTGGGTCTCGGGACAGTTGTTTGTTTACATTCTGTCCTCAGAAATATGATGCCGATGTACTGCACAGGCACTACAAAGAGTTGCACAGCTTTTATTACATTATATTTTTTTTTTACTTTATAGAAGAAATTGTTCCCTTGCTGTGATAAATACTGAATATGACTTCTGCTCAGACTGCAAATAGCAGATTACTCAATCTTCTGCTATTTAAGTATCTGCTTTGTTACAAAGTGAAACTTTTGTGTTGGATTGTATTACATGTAAAGCAGCTTCCTGCATCCTTAAGTATTAATCCTCAAGTACGAACAGATGAGTACAGGTAGTCCTAGGGTCACTTTAGTAAGCCTGAGCTTCTGTGTCCCACTCTCTAGTATCTCACATCACATGTTCCTCGCCCTGTCTTTGTGCCAACACTAACATTTTCTCAGCCTTTGGATGACCTTGGCAGAAGGATGGGGATGGGGAGGTGAGCTGGGAGGAACCCACTCCTTGCAGGGGGGAGGCACAGGGACCATCACCAGCTGCTGGAAGCAAGGAGAGGCCTGGAAACCATGGATAACTCTGAGGGGAAAGGGTCTGCCAAGCACCTGCAGGTCTTAAAATGGGGGCAACAGGAAGCGGGCAACTGTGAACTGAAAGAAGCCTCTAGAAAGGGAAAAACGGGGAAATGGTGGGTGGTGAGAAGTCAGGGTGCAGCAGAAAGCATGGAAAGCCACAGGGGTCTGTCCAAGAAATAGGGATGTGAAAAGATGGGCAGAAAGAGCAGAAAAGTGGCGGGCAGGAAGGTGCAGGAAGGCAAGAGAGAAGAAAGGCTGGGGCTGGGGGTAGCGGGCGCAGGCAGGAGTGCCGGAGGGCGCTGGGATGGGAAGGACCTGACAGGGATATGGGGTATCTAGTCCTGCCTCGTGCCTGGTCCTGCCGACACCGGCAGCTCCCGAGGGCCTGCCCTGCCCGACATGTCCTCGAGTTTGCCTGTGCGCAGCGTTTACCGACGGGCGGGTGTCACACGCGGCCGCTGGCACCCCCCGGCACGCGGGGAAGCCGTGTTGCCGAACGAGCCGACGCTTTTCTCTGCCAGCCGCGAGCGGCCGGCACAGGGAGCGACAACACAGACGGCAGTCCGGGGCGCTCCGGACAGAGCCCCTGCGCTTCCCCCAGGGCCCGACCCGCGGGGGCCGTCGCAACCCCGCCTCCTCCCCACCGCACGCCGCAGCCC
>JASSUY010028160.1:12971-24586 GCA_032466535.1 Forpus xanthops | reverse complement strand
TCCGGCGGGCGACGGGCGGGCGGCAGCACCGCCGCCATCAGCACCGCCGCAGTCAGCGCCGCCGCCGCCGTCAGCACCGTGCCCCGCCGCCATGGTGTCCCCCGTCACCGTGGTGAGTGCGGGCCGCGCGGCGGGTGGCGGGAGAGGGACCCGCGTCCCGTCCCATGGCCTCCCCGGGTGGTATCCCCTTCCCTCCTCTTTCCTCGCCGCTGTTCCCTACCCGGTCCCCGCTGCGCTGTCCCCAAGGGCGGTGGGTGCTGCGCCGCCGGTTCCCGCCGCCGCGCCCCGACTGTGAGGCAGCGGCCGTTGGCGGGCGCCCCCTCCCCTTCGCCCCCCGCCCCCTGCGTGCCCGGCTCTCGCGCGGCCCTCGTCGCGTGCCGGCAGCTGTTGCTCCAGCGGTGCGCCTCCCCGCGCGCTCCTCCTCCACATCTGTGTGGAGCAAACCCGTAACGCATCTGCTACACACGGAACGCTTCTGCGTTCTCCTCACGGCAGCGCCCTGAGCATCCTCCTGCCGCGCGACCTCCCCGCCCTGCAGGCACCTCCGCCTCACCGTCCGGAGGTGGCTTTTGCTCTTCAGGTGACGGCTTAGGCCACGGCTTGTGCCGGCCACTGCGCTGGGCAGACCCTTCCATGGGCTGCGTGACCTCCCACCGGGCCCTTGTCTCCCCCAGACGAGGCAGTGTGGAACTCCCAGCATCTAATGACATGAGGCAGGTATGGTGTCACCTGCCTGTCTCATGGGGGAGTCACGATGCTTAATTAATGTAACCAGCAATAAAGTAGCGACTTGCCGCCGTCCTGTCAGCAGGTGATGTGTATAGCAGCGCCGCTGCATTGATGGAGCAGAGCTGGTAACTGAAGTAGCTGTGGCTCCTGCCAGCAATGCCAGGTCCTGTCCCTGCAGGGTGACGGTGTGGAGGGGTGACCCGGCACTGAAAGAAGAGAAAGTGGTTTCAGTGAGGATGGCAAAGAAGCTGTGCTGTCAGGCATGCTACTGTACATGTTCCGCTTCTAGAGTGAGGGGTTTGTCTGAGTATTCCAGCAGACTAAGGAGAGCTAACTGTTGGTGGAAAAGTTGCCTGGTGCTTCACTGCAGCACTGAGCACCTACTGCTGGATCCGTTGTCATCCTGTTTGGAAACATTTCGGTTAAAGGCCACTCCATTGCGTTCTCTCTTGCAGGTAGAATTCCTGTCCTTTCCCTGTTCCCAACTCATAAGCTAGGGTTCAGAACTTTCAGACTGCTTTGCCAGCTCTGCACAGCAGCTGGTAGTCTGATACTTAAGATGAATTTTCCTCCAGTTATTAACACGTACCTGGTAAGTTCATCAGCAGCCTTGCGGTGACTTATCTTTACAGACAGAGGGAAATAGCTTGCAGATTATATCACTGTAATGACAAGCTTTTTTTCTGGTGTGTATATGTGCTTTCAAAAGTAACCAAAGAGGTTTTGGTGTTTTTAGGTTTCTGTGCTGTATGCTAAAGTCAACCTTAAGTAATGCTTTTGGTTACAGTGAATTGCATACATATACCTTGGAACTAAAATCTTATGCTGGGACAATACTGGAATGGCTCAAACCCTGCCAGGATCTGTTCCATAATGCACAGGAGGCAGTAATTTGCTGTTAAGGCTAGTAAATCAAGGGTGGTCTTGCAGAGTATATTTCAACTGAGCTTTGAGAGGTGGCAAGGATGAGAGCATGGGTATGGTTTGTGGAGGGTGTGCATCCTTCAGACAGGATTTGCCTACACCAGAAATTACAATTTGGTAAGTTAATTTGGTAAGTAAAATAAAAAACACACACACACACACACACACCCCCCCCCCCCGCTTTCTTCATTTGCCCTTTTGGCATATAACTAATCTCATTTCTGCTCTAGTTTCATCTCTGACATACTGATTCTTTGCTTCACCAAAGGCAACTAATGCAGGTGTGAAGCTCTGGAGGGCTGGAGGGACGATAAGGCTGGCAGCTGCAGACCAGAGCTGCAGCTGTTTGCCATGGCTGTAGAGGTGGGAGAGAGTGTCTGATCCTCCAAAGAACTCATAAAGAGCTGCAAGCCTTCAGTCTGTTAAGGAGCAGTTCTTTGTACATCACCTTCAGTGTGTTTTCACATTGCTGTTTCTCCGAAGGCGTGCACTGTGCTGCTCTGGCACCGGCTGTGCTGCGCTCTGCCAAGGGCAGGCTGAAACAGTGTTGTGCATCAGCGTGCGCTGCCCAGGAACATGGTGCAGCCTGTACACAGCTGCCAGCTGGAGCTGCACAGGGGGTGAGATGCAGGGTCACTTGCTGAAGGAAACAGCCCTGGGTCTGGCCAAAGCTAGGTGCTACCCTTGGGTCTCAGGCCTTATCTATGTACCACAGTGCCTTTTGATGCAGAGATAGACCAGGTGTTTGGAACCAGCATGGCTGTCACTGCTATGACACATGGAGGGGATGCTGTCTTTGTGGGCAGCACCTGAGGCATGATCAAATTAACCAGATGAATTGTTTTGTATATAGTGTATGTCCTCTCCCAGTACACTACAGCATCAGCCTCAGTGGGGAGGACACTAGAAGAGTACAGGTGAGAGTGACATGATTTTGCTTCCTCTTCTCAAAGCAATGGGCTTTGTACATAACTGCATCAGATAACACTGACTGTTTACATGCAGCTTGGTCTCCTCTATGTCCTCCTCTTTCCTCTTTAGGACACTTTTGTAATGACAGTCAGAAACTATGAGTTCCATGACTGCTGTACAACTGATAGCTGGAAAAAGCCACACAAGGAGGTGTTGGTTATGAAGAGGAAGCTAGGGAGATCATGGCTAGGTCTGCTTGTTTGTGCTGGCTGCCAAGCATGCATCATGGCCTGGAGGGTTTGGCATGTCTGCTCCATGCACAGGGAGAGACCTCGTCGTCGTGCAGAGCTAGCCAAGCTGCTGTCTGTGATGCTGCACAATTCAGATGTGCTGTGTGGGAGCATGCCCACAGATAAACAAGTCTGGGGCTAAAATACCTTTTAACATTTTATTCCGGGTCCTCAGCTGAGATAAAGCTTTGGGGTCCTACTGATGCCAGAGTCTAGACTTGCGTGGTGCTGCTGTGGCAGAGAAAGTGCATTCATCTGCCAGCCCTGTTCCAGCTGTGAGCAATGCTCACTCTGGTTGGAAGTCACCTTGGAGGGAAGTTTTCACTGCTTACTCTGCTAGGCAAGCAGGAGCATCCTGCTTACAAATTATTACTCGATATTGCTTTAAGATCTGTTTTTTCTGCATGAAACCATGTATGCTGGGAGCCTGCAGTTGGAAAGCAGTACTAATGGTGCATTTGTCTCATGGATATGTGAGGTGCAAAGGCGGCCAGCAGGTCAAGGAAGGTGATTCTGTTCTGCGAGACCTTGCCTGCAGTAATGCTTCCAGCTCTGGAGTCCTCAGTACAGGAAAGATATGGACCTGCAGGAGAGGGTCCAGAGAAGGGCCACAGAAATTATCAAAGGGATGGAGCGCCTCCCATGTGAAGAAAGGGTGAGGTAGTTGGGGTTGTTCAGCCTAGAGAAGAGAAGGCTCTGGAGAGCTTATTGCAGCCTTTCAGCTCTTAAAAGAGACTTATAAGAAAGATGGGGACAGACTTTTTTAGCAGGGCCTGTTGCAATAGTTCAGGGGGTGATGGTTTTAAACTGAAAGGGGGGAGATTCCAGCTGGATATGAAGAGAGAATTCTTTACAATGGCACAGGTTGCCCAGGTGGTGGAAGCACAATTCCTGGAGACATTCAAGGCCAGGCTGCATGTGGAAGTTCTGGGCAACCTGCTCTAGTTGAAGATGTCCCTGCTCATTGCAGTGTGGTTGGACTGGATGACCTTTAAAGGTCCCTTCCAACCCAAACTTCTATGATTCTATGAGGTTTCATTATGTTCTTGTTCAATCATCAGTGGTCCCATTTTAGCAAAAGTCCTTTCTAAGGCTGCCTTGTTAGTGATTTTTGTCCTGGTTTGGTTTTGTTTTTTTCCTCCTGATATTGGTTATAGGTTACATCTTTTAGTGTGCATTTGTGAGAGATAGCCCTTGCCCTAAGGATATTTTTGCCCAGCAGGCATTGTGATTGCAGGGCCACAGGTGTGCAGGAGATGCGCCTGGATTCACACAGTTGTTTTTGAATTCACATAATGTTCCTTGCTCAAACTATTTTTTTCCCTAAAGTTAGGGCTAAACTTAGCACAGGGCTTCATACCCCCTTGAGGAAAACGTGACATGGGAAATATAAAGACATTAATTGCATGAGAATATGTCTTTTGGGGGGGCAGTTATAGGTGGTATCAGTGTGTCTTCCTGAGCAAGATGAACTACGGGCTCTTGCCTACAACATCCTCTCCGCACCTGACTTTTACTTGGGCTAACACAATCCTATGTGTGGGAGAGGTGAAACTCCCTGTATGGGACAGGATTTTGCATAGAAGCTGTATTTTAACAATCCCTATCCTTTCCCTTTTATACTCTGATGTATTTGCATCTTTAAACAGAGATAGCTGGATTGAGGAAGAATATGTTGTTTTGGCTGCATCAAGCACATAGAGCCCTTGGCCCCATCCCCATTAGCTGGGAAGCAGCCAGCAACCCTCCTGAGAACAGGCCTTGTTGACCCCCTGTGGAGATGCAGGATGTCACTGTGGGGGAGTATGAAGGCAACTTACAAACACTGGGTGAAAATCCTAAAAGGTATGATCTGGAAAGGTATTTACCAATAACAAATACTGAATAGGGCTGGAGAATGGGGTAGATGTTGTTTGAGCTTCTGAAGAGGGGCCAAACCACATTGATCCAAATGAGTGTAGAAACCTGATGTAAATCACATTGTTTAGATAGTCTGCTCTATGGGCAATTGTAGCAGTAGTAGGTCTAAGCATAGTTCTAAGGGTTTATTATTAGAAAGTGTGCTTCCTAATTCTCAAACTGCTGTTGAAAAGAAGAAAGCCAGATCAAACTTGAACTATTTCAGCCTTTGGTTCTTAAACAGAGGATGTATTATTTCTGCATTAATAAAATGTTAGCAACCATCTAAGTCAGAGGAAACTCATACAGTAGAGAGGTCAATTTTATTTGTTCTCTTTGTGTATATGCAACATTTTTGTTTGCATTTTGCTTTCAAGTAATTTTCCCCATTACTTAAATACCTCATAAATTGGGCTTTTATTACACAGGAAGCTTGTAAACACGCACATTTATACACCACAGAGACAATTATGGAAATACGGCAGTTGCATGAAAAACAGCCCAATGTAAATGAATTACAGAAAAGATCTCTAAATATCTGAACTCTGAAGTAAGAGAAGGAGTCATCACCTTAGGAAAGCTTAGCAGCATCTTATTAACATTTATGTCAGGTCACATCTTTTGGGAGAAGCCTAAAAGCTTTGGTCCTACTGAGCAAAAAGATGTGCTGATTTGTGCCAGATAGAGCCTGGGCATAGTGTTGCATGCCATGATTTATTTTTTCGGACTGAACTCGTATATTTTTGCTATGATATTGACATTCTTTGCTGTAGCTGTTGCTGTGAGAGGGTGGGCTGAGATATGGGTAACTGAAATTGGAGGTTAGAAACTGTCCCAGCGTGGTTGCATTAAGCAGTTAGCTCCAATCACTGCTGCAGGCAGTGCTGTAGATTAAAGGCTTCATTAACTCAAATATATCACTCAAGTCACACACTTCTATTGTTCAAAATGTGCTTTGTGCGTTAAAATTGTGGGTCAAGTTTGCAAGCCTGTACTTACATGTAATTCCTCAGAACTGACAGAGATAATTTCTTCCATTCTCTTTTCTTGTTCAAGTATCTATATCCAAAACACTAAGTATGATAAGAAGAGACAAAGTTATCTTTCTGTGTAGGTAACTGTGCGATACTGAGGGACTAATAACCCCAGTGAAATTAGACTCTTGGAAAAAGATGGCATCTGGAACCTGTCTTCTGCTAGCATGTGGAAACTTTGGAACAGCAAAAATATTATTAGTTATACAACTCCCTTCCCTCTTGAAGACCAATGTGGCTGTTACATTAGCACTTAACTTTTCCATTGCTCTTTATGTCATACAATGCTCAGTAGATCTGTCATTATAAGTAGAGATGTAGGTTTTGCTTATTGCAGCAGGCCCAAAATGAAGGTGATGGCTATTTCTTCTTCTAGCCTGTTGGCTCCTTTCCCATCTCCATATCTTATACTGCCACAATCTAAATAGCATTTAAACTAATGGCAGGTTTCTGTATGATAAGTGCTTAGTCTAGAGTATCCCTCCATGTACTGCTGAATGCGAACAAGGATCCAGGTGACATGGAGCAGAAAACTGTCTGGGAGATTACATGCCATGAGAGCTGAAAAGTGGTAGATGGGCTGAGTGAGAGCTTTCCTGGAAGATTTAAAGTGTGCTAGGGTGGGAAGGATTTCAGATACCTGCAGAAAGCCTGGAGGCATGCACCACAGCCTCCCACCCTGAATTGTACGGAGCAGTTTCTGTCTAAGTCCAAATTGTGTCTCTTCTTGCATTAATTTAGTGTTGCAGGCTGACTGTTGTGTTGCAGATCTGCCTGCTAATGAGGATGGTGGCAATTTTTGCCCCTCAGCAGAACTAGCTCTGGAGACAGATATGGCCCCAGTTGGTATCAGGCATTAAATTTCTGATTATGTATTAAAATGAGCGCATTTCTGCTAGTTGTAAATAGCCTCTCATTGAATCTTTGCTTGAGACTGAGGGTAAGTTTGACATTAAGCAGCTTCACATTTTCAACACATACTAGACACACAGGGCACATCCTCAGCTTGATGTGAGTCTTGTCTCCCACGGCTTCAGCAGAACTGGGCTTCTTCTGGCTGAGACCATGGCTTGGTTACCATATCATTGTTTGCTTGCATCTTTTGGTTTTGTTACAGCACAAATCAGAGCCAGCCAGGCTGCTGGGACAGCAGCGCAGATTATGCTCCATTGCAGGAAAAAAACTAAAGAAGTTTGATGGCTTTTGCTGCAACCCTGATATAAAAAGAGCATGATGACAAGCTTAGCATTTAATTTACATTTGTGAAGTTTCCACTGGGCTAATGTCCCATGCATCTGTGAACTTCACCCTCAAAATAAAGGGCATAACACCGATAAGCAGCTACACGCTCATTTGTGAGCATGATCTGCATTTATATTTGCAGCCCAATTACTGCAGGGGCTTTGCAAGTGAAACCCTTGATATCTAAGTGTGAATCCTGGACTGTGTGGATTAGTGTTTGCACAGGCTAGTGTTTGCACTTGCACACTCCGTATCTGTTAAGATTGGGTGGTAAAGTCCAAATTCATATAATACGTGCCTGATACTGACTTGCACAGGTCACACCATCTTGGCATAAAAATAGATATTGGAAATAAAACCTTTGGCTCTACTGTCAAACCTTGACCTTACATCCTCCCATCTCCTTAAGCATATTCATGATAACATAAGGAGGGCTGATGCTTTTTTTATAAGGTATAAGAGTGGCACCTCTCTATTGGGGTACATTACTATTTTCCTTTCTCATTTTCTTTAACATAAGTGTTTCACAAACTTTCAGCCTTCGGGACGTTTCTCAAGTGGAGCTTTTCATTCAACTTTTCATTAGGCACAGGACAAGCTGAGCTGTCCTCCTGGGTTTCCTAGAACAGCCTTCTTGCTTTTGCCAGGTTTTGCTGATCTTATTGCAGCCCCTTGCAAGGATTTGTAGGAGAAGTCTTCTGTGTAGAGCTGCCAGCTTTCCAAGCCACTGGTAGCCTCCTTCCCCTCATCTGAGTTCTGCCTTTCTGTTGCTTTGTAAAAACCTCACCTTCTGGTGTGCATGGATCTGCTGTGTGAGCCAGAAAGTTGAGCTGCAAAAGCACCTTTTGGGTGCTGGAGGCGGTTTCAGCTTTGGCACGTGTTTGGGAATGGCTGGTAGGGCTGGTACAGCCTGTCACATGCCACCTTCCTTCTGTGCTACAGTAATGGCTCTTTAGCTGTTATCATAAAGGGCTGTGACAACAATGCCTGCAACACTCTTCATTTAGACCTGCATTATTACCCATAGATTGTAGGTAAAATGAGGTCTCCTCTGTTGAAGAAATCTGCTGAAGAAATCATTTCTGGATAGAAATGCCTTTCTTCCAAAATACCAATCTCTACTGGAAAAGCCACATGTGACAGGGTAGAGCTTTGCCAAATGCTCATTTTTCCTGAGTGCCCATTCTGTGCATCCTCTTCTGCTGCAGCCAAATAATGAGGTGGTTGTTGCCTTCCAACAAGTATATAAATGTGATTGGTTGTGGGGTGCAAATAAAGCTGCATATGGGAAAGGGAAGGCAAAAGGTGGATTTAATGCCTGGGACAAAACACTCTGTGTGAAACCCCCCTACTGTTATTACCTAGAGGCTCAGCTTGCCATTGATGCTGACAAGGAACTGACAGTTCTCCCTGTGGCATTTTATTTTTGTTCTGTCCCCATATCAGAAAGGCTGGAGAGAGGCCTCAGTCTTGCCACACAGCCTGTGGAGCAGATGTCAGTGTGTGGCACTTGTCTGTGGCAACAGGCCTTGCTTTCTGCTGTTGTCCTGTGCCCCATGGCTCACCCAGCCCTTCCAAGGTAATGCTTAGAACAGCATAAAACCTATCGCTATTTTTTCCTCAGTGACAGAGATCTGCATTCTTTTTCACAGAGGAGAGTGATATAAGTAATGACAAGTCTCCTGAGAATGTGTGCTCGTAGTCTGGAAATCACACCTAGGATGAGCTGTGGAGGCTTTTCCATAAGCAGTAGTAATTTTTAATCTGGATGTTAGTGTGACAAGCCAAATAAATGCCCCTTCCCACGCTGAGAAGAATTGTCTGAGACAGCCCCTGACTTCATTTCAGGTTGCTGGCTGGCTAGTTCCCGAAGCTCCCTGCAGCTTCACAGCATCCTCCTGAGCTCTTGGGCAGCACTGGGGGACATAGCCCCACCTGATCTCGCTCCTTGAGGAAGGGTGTGTGCCACTGAGGTGACAGCAATGCAGCTCTGATAAGCAAAATAAGAAGACTGACGCACTGTGGTTCAGGCTTTTAAACATCTGGAAGGGGCTCTTTTGTGAGTGTTACAAAAAAATGAAACGTTTGGAGAGGCTTGCTTGCTGCTACACAAAAAGGAAGATCTGGAATCTCAGGAGGGAAAAGCAGTCTTTGCTCTGAGATAAGGGGCTGGCAGGCAAATGCTATATTTTTGCTTTTATTTCTGAGCCTCAGTGGACTACCCTGAAAGCATTAGCCTGTGACAGCTCCTACAGTCCTGCAGAGACATTTGAATTCTAGACTGGCTTAATATTGTTGGTCATTGGAAATGGTACATTGCTGACTATACTGAGAAGGAAATCTCCAATACTGGTGACAGCTATAGGATACTACAGATGTGGAGTCAATCATTACTACCACAGGTTGAGAAAAGGTTTTTAAAGTAGCCCTGCTTGTGGCCTGCGCCAGTCTGGTAGACAAGAGAGATGATGCTTGGTAATGGAAACAAACAAAATCAACCCAATAAGAAAAGCCCTGGCAAAACTTCGTACACCCAAGCTGAGTCTTGAGGGTGAAATGTGTTTGTCATTTGATTTTTATCAGTTAACGCTGCTAATGAAAGGCTTTGCTATCTTGAATGCTTCTCTGCAGTCAGGAAAGCCAAAGGGTACTACCCCAGTGACTTTGTAAGTAAGGTATTCGCTGGTGTAGTGGTATCTCACTTTGACTGGTAGCAGCAGGTACCAGAGACACTGTTGCATAGCTTGTTGACCACAATTAGCTGAGCTAACACAATTTCTTCTGTTCAGTGCAGGAGATACCTTTATGGATGCTGTTACTTCCTTAATTGCTAGATGAAAAAATATGGATCTGTGTCTCAAAATAGCTTTGGGCAATGTCATGGTTTAATAGGCAAGAAGCAGGAATGGGCTTCTGACGCAACTTGTGGCACATGCAGTGCCCTGATGTGGTGGGGATTATTTCATTGGCTCCAGAACCATCTGCCACTATTTTAAGCTGTTATGGGGCTGTTCCCTCACATTTCTGAGGTCTCCTGCAAAGAGTTTTTCGAAGGTGTTTCCCATTTCTTGTGACTTCTCCCTATGCTATCTTACATCCTTCCCTATCACTGCACTTCATTGTTGTAGCTGTTTTGTTATCTTCTGGAAAAGGCCACAGAGCTTGCCTTCTCTCTTTTACCTTCCCAGCATGGCTAAGATAAAGCAGTGGGTAGCACAGACTTCTCTTGAGCACTGTTTATGGCTAGGGACAGACAGCAGCCTGTGCTGGAAAAATCACACTTGGAGAGCAAACATGAGGAAAGAGGCTTTTGCAAGAGCCGTGTCTGCCACCTCGCATTGCTGGCACTCCCACGGCAGGATGAGCCTCGCTCACATGCTGTGCAGCTGGCTTGGTACAAAACGTCCCCTTCCCAGCACTCGCCGGCAGTGCTGTGCCCCTGCTGTGCCCACGCATGCTGCCGCACTGCAGGGACTTGAGCTGTGGTTTCCCCTGGAAGAGGCTAGTGCACACCAATGTCGCCCTGCTGTCAGGAGGCACATGCCTTGCTGCCAGGCGGCTGTGGGGAAGCTGCTGCTCCGAATGTCCTCCCTTCTTTCTGTGTTCAGGGGCAAGATGCTCTTCTGGAACATTTTATCCTCTGTGCTGATAGCTTTCCATCCCCTGCCACAATTAATCTGGACATTAGGTGACTGCAAGTCAGGCAGAATTTTTGGCTTGGAAATGAAAATCTTTCTTGTGGTTCTTGTTTCTGTGTGCAGCTGTATGTGGAGCAGCCTAGCCCACTCCCCTGTACCTACACCAAAGGGCAACTTTTCTGATGCCAAGAACTGGTGCTCAAGTTCACCACCCAAGGACTTTCAGGGCCTGTGCCAAATTTTTAATTGCATTTTTCTGGCAAATAGCCATAGCTTGGTCTTAAGAAAAAGGAGCTGAATATTTCTAGCTCTCAACCCTTGTCGGGTTGGAAAGCTAGAAAGTGCATCTGGAGTTTACTTTGATTAACAGGGGAAAGGAAGAAGGTATCCAGGTGGCTGGAGTGAAGGGAGAGATGAGAGAACCCAAAACCACCCTTCTTTTGCGGGAGGAGTTGAAGAGATCCTGCAGGTGGAAAAGGTCTCTTGGATACATTGCTTCTGCCACATGTGGCTGAGCTCAAGGTTGGTCCTTTTGCAGGTGGGAGGCACTCAGGCGGAGCACTGTTACTTCTGGCTTGTACCAAATGATGGCAGCTCTCCTGTGAAACAAAACCATGATTCTCTAACCACTTGCAAACAGGTCTGATTGGACAGCTAAGCACAAGGAGAGTTTCACTGCATTACTCTTGTCAGAGAAACAGAGGCACCGAGTTGTGCTGGTGAATGCCAGTAGCTGCAATAAAGTGCTGCAAGATCTGGCAAAACTCATTGCATGGTATAAGTATGATGGAGACAAAGGATGGGCAGAGATGAGATTCAGAGCAACCCTTGGAGAAGGACTTGGGGGTGTTGGTCAATGAGAAATTTAACATGAGCCAGCAGTGTGCGCTTGCAGCCCAGAAAGCCAACCATATCCTGGGCTGCATCAAAAGGAGCGTGACCAGCAG
>JASSUY010028160.1:0-12872 GCA_032466535.1 Forpus xanthops | reverse complement strand
GAGAAGAGAAGGCTGCGTGGAGACCTCATAGCAGCCTTCCGGTATCTGAAGGGGGCCTATAGGGATGCTGGGGAGGGGACTCTTCATCAGGGACTGTAGTGATAGGACAAGGGGTAATGGGTTCAAACTTAAACAGGGGAAGTTTAGATTGGATGAGGAAGCAATTCTTTACTGTAAGGGTGGTGAGGCACTGGTATGGGTTGCGCAGGGAAGTTGTGAATGCTCCATCGCTGGTGGTGTTCAAGTCCAGGTTGGACACAGTCTTGGGTGGCATGGTTTAGCGGGAGGTGTCCCTGCCCCTGGTAGGGGGGTTGGAACTAGATGATCTTAAGGTCCTTTTCAACCCTAACTATTCTATAGTTCTATGATTATCAACACACACTCTTCCAAACACGTCATGTACCATCTTGTGTGTGATTTATTAGCTATTTTGCAAGTCCATTTGAGATGCAGCCTTTACAATCTTGTTTCCACCCTGAATTTCCTGCAGCATGTGGAGCCTGTTCAAGAGCCATCTGCCTTGGATGCCTGGCCCATGGCACCTTCAAAACAAACATAAATCCTCTCATTAATTGCACAAATATGTTGTGCAACACAGTATTTCAGGCAAGTTAATTGGCTGGTTCAGTTCTTCACTACTCAGCTCTTCACCACCCTCCATAAACAGCCAGACCTAATACTTCAGCAACCCAGTGGAGTGAAAAGCATGGGCTGGGTGGCCCCTTTATGTCTTATTTACCTCCTCCTCTCACCTCTGCATGCTGCCAAGGAGGGATGCAGAGCTGAGCTACTAGAGTGGCCACAGGCGCCTTTGCTCTGAGGGCCCACACTAGTGCTGGTTGTTGTGACAGCTCCTGTGTCCACCCAGGATAGGGAAGATGTAAATGGTGGATTTAGGTACCAAACAGCTGAATCCTCCCTATTACACACATATCTGTCCCCTTGCCTAAAAATTCCCTTTTGTATCTCTTTCAGTGTGTATACATTCAAAAAGCTTGATATGGCACCATCTGAGCAAAGGTGGGAACATGGTTTCCAAGCCCAGGAGCAAACAAGCCCAGGAAGATAGCGCTTTGCAGTCAGTTCATGCGAGTTCATGGCCAGGATCTGCCCAGCACTGCTGTGTTCCTTTTTGGTTCAGCAAAAGCCGATGGGTTGCTGAATTCAGGGGAAAAATGGATGCTTCGAGCTAAGATTCATGCACACACAGGCTTCTCCTTATCATCCACTCACTTTCGTTAAGCATAAACATGGGTTTTCTGTAGGCTCAGACTCATGGTGAATCGTGTTGGTTCACTGCTGCTCCGTAGATGAGAGGCTGTTGCACATATGTATATTTTGTCCCAACTGTGATTGAAACAGCTGTCCCTCTGTGCACAGGGGATTGTCAACCTTGAAAAGAGCTACATAGTCTGGGGAATGAGAAGGATGAGCCATGGGTTTTCAGTGGCAGCACAGTACATGGCAACAAAGCCACATAAGTATTTATTGGCACACAAGTGGGGGGTAAGAACTATTGTCACAGTAGGGCAGAACTGAGGCAGGGCCCACAGTGCAGGATGCTGAAAGCCAGGAGAAGCAGCTTAGCCATGGCTACACAAAATGGTACTCAGCCAGCCAAGGCCACTGGGAGGGATGGGTGGAGGACAGTGACCCAGCTTTTCTTGGCCAGTGCACACAGCTTTGCTCAAGTGTTGTTCAGTGAAATAGCTGGGGTATTATTTTGCAAACACTTTTCCTGGAAAACAGCATTTTCAGCCCAGTGGGCATCAGCCATATCCCCACAGCAGGTTGGCACAGAGCTGGTGCCTGAAGGAGGCTGTATACTCGTTTTCTGTGCAGGCTGATTTAGGGTACTTGTGAAGAGAAGAACATTATTTGATACTCTACATTGTTTCCTGGGACAAGTGTGAGGCTTATGAATAGTGAACTTTGTATGTCTTTAGCGTTTCAAAGCAACAAGCTACTGACATTCTTCTATACCTCAGGAGCAGGGTGTCTCGTTCCCTGTGACAGCTGGATTTTCTTCATCCCACTTGTGATGTAGATAGAGACAGCTGGCTCCAAAATGTTGAAGAAAATCAGGGCTCTGTTACAAATGTAGCCATTCCTCTATGGAGGCAGCTTATTCCTCTGTGGAGGTAGCTGTAAAGTTTTTGTCTTGGTTATGTACCTGCAGCAGTCAGAACAGGCTGTCTGTGCTGCTGAGGAGCAATGTAGAGGTCCCCCACATCATACCCTGTAATGAATATTGGCTTATGCAGACATGGATCATCAGCATCTCCTAGTGCTGCATAGCAGGGACCCCTGTGAGGCACCAATAACTAACTTGTGGATATAGCTGTTGTATGAAGCTTTTTGTCATCTTTGAGTGCTGTATCTTATATTTTGCACATTGGGAACTTTCTGTCAGTCCTTATCACCCAGAGTTATTTCTTCAGGTCTGCCACTTCTGTATCTGTGCTTCTTCATCAGCTAGCCTAACCTCTCAAGACATCTTATACCAATACCAAATCATAGCATGGTCGGAATACTTATGTGATAGTGTCATCTGTCACTGCAACAGCAACAAGGAAATGAGCAGTATTTCAAACTGGAGCAGAATGAGAACAGAAAAAACAAGAAGGCATACTGTAAACCTGAATCCCTATCAGGCAGGTGGATATCCAAGCCTGGAGCCTCCAGAGAGCTGCATGTGCCAATACCATGTTCTGTTTGAAGATCACAAGATGGCAGAGGTTGGAAGGGACTCTGGAGATCATCTAGCTCAAAATCTCCCAGTGAGAACCAGGACATAACTTCTTCCTAGTCTGCCTAAGCCTTGGAGGAGTACATTGGGTTTGGCTGGATACAGATAAATGATACTTCACTGTAACTCCACAAATACAGAGATGGTGGCTCTACAGCAATTTAGATTATTTTTTAAAGACTCTAAGTAACTTAGTAGTCGTAGCAGTTAAGAAAACGCCCTAAATTATGCTCAGTTTAGAAATTCAAAACTTAGAAATACTCCCTTATCATTGTATTCAAGATATTTTCTGTACTGCATTTCAGCACAAAGTAAATTAGCAATGGAAGAAGAAAAGAAGTGGAAACAAAAATGCCACAGAATTTGTAAAAGAATGGCAAAACCCTGCTGAAAGGAATGACATACTGAGCAAAAAGGATCCTGTCACGTGCATCAAGTGCTTCCTTTTCCAGCACCACACCAAGGCCCCATCTCACATTCTGTCTCTTGAGACACAGGTGCAAAGGAGACAGGTGGTTTGATGCAATATATCCATGCAGCCAAGAAATAATGTTCCTTTCCTGAGGTACAGGCAAGTCCAGTCATGGATTAGGTGTTCTAATTTCCTCAGACCACAGCCTACACTCATGTTGGTACATGGTTTCCCCATATCAGCCTTGACTTGTCTTCCAGGGCAAGTTGACCCATCACTTCTTCCTAAGCCTTAGCCACATATCCAAACGGAGGGCAAACCCCCCAGCATCACCCTCTGGTTGCCTCTGTTTTCCTTGGGAGACTTCTCCCATGTATTGCCAGTGCCACACCATCCCAACAGAATGTGCTGCCCAGCTGTGCAGGTACCTCTGTCTCAAGTGGTGTTCCTCATGGAGCACTCAGTTTGGTCAGAGCCTTCTCATAAGCTTCAGCGTTCAGTTATGGGCAAGGGCATGTCTGGAAATAACTCATTTGAAATATATTTGTAGAAAAAATGTAAAGGAGCAAAATGTTAATGATGAGAAGCCTGGAGCCCTTCTAGATATAAGATGCTATTTTTACATGAGAACTGTGTAACACTTTAAATTCCAGGGATACGAATGAGTAACTGAGACTGGAATCTGACCTCTTGTGCTTGAAAAATTCCTTAATTATTATTAGGATGGAAATAATACAAACCATTATTTTAAAATAATGCTGTCTGGGCTTGGAAAATGTCCATTTAAATAGTAAGAAATAGAAATTTTAAGCTTACCAAGCAAACAAATCTTTCTGCACAGGTACATGTCTTACATTCAGTAAGGCAAGGTTCCTGGAGAAATGACAAGTGTAATTAAAACCTGTCTGATCATGCATACACACAGGGGAGGACAAGCTATGACTGTAATGGCAACCGTTTCTAGCAGGTGTTATGCTTTTAATATGAAGTATTAAATAAAACTTCCTGTGTTTATTAACTGAAATACATTCCTGTATGCTTCTAGCAGTGTCTCTGTGCTGTGTTACAGACAAGGCTGAACTTGAACTATACCTTTCCGCATAAATTTTTGTCTTCAGAGGTACAAAGCTACCTACCTGTGCTGAGACTGTTACAGGGACCTGGAGCACTGTCGATGCTGCAAATTATTTTGTACTTTGTAGCTCTGAAGGTTGTTATTTTTCTGTGCTGAAGATCTCAGGCTCGTTATAGCATGGTGGGGATCCTCCACAACTGATGCAGAAGAACAAACCCTGCCAGAAGCGGTCATCTATTGCCTACAACTGTGAGAGGACGAGTGCAACCAACTACATTTTAATAAAAAAGAGAAGGGAAAGAGGCAGAGCTGGAAGCAGGCACTGGCTTTGGATAGTCTGAGCCTGATGTCACTTCCGAAGGGCAAGGTGCTGGGTCTGAAGGAGAGGGAAGCTTGGCTTCACTCTTCCCTTGTACGATACTACCCACGTATGACAGTTCCCAGGCACCTTCAGTGCTGTGAGACTATGTAGGCTTTTGTGACTTTTATTTCAAAGTTCATTTGTTATTTGCTGCCAGAATTCTCCTAAGGAATGTAGACATGAAGTGGTAAATGGTGATAAATGTAGACAGCCTCAACAGAGGATTCTTGATGGGTTCCCCACGTAATACAAGAAAGTTAACAGGTTGCTGATGTAGTTTTGTGAGTAAATTGTGTAGCCTGGTTGTTTAATGGAGTGTTTAAAGATTGTGTTGGCAATAGCCTATGAATAATGTATAACTGAATACCTTACTGCTAAGAAACTGCTGATATAATAGGGAAATTTCCATCAGATGTGAGAACAACTTTGAATGCAGTCTTCTTGGAATGCCCTTTATTTATGGTCTTGCTGCTTCAGAGTGCATTCCTTTTTTAGATACTGCATATGAAGATGCCCTCCACTGCCTCTGCCTCTGTCTTCCTGCTTCACCTGTCTCTCTTTGCTTGTGTCTGTAAAACCTCCTGAATTTCAGTGAGTTTAGGCTTTATTAACTGAGTACCATAAGCATGGATATATTTGCTGTGCAGTCTTCAGACATTCGAGGTGTCTGCACCAAGGCACACTGCATCAAAGGAAGGAGGATGCTGGTTTTGTGTCATGGCAAAGTCCCATGATGCAGGAAGCAGAAACAGGGCCAAGTGATTTAAAAAAAAAAAAGACATGGGCTCCTTGTGTGAGATAAGCAACCCCAGAGTGCCACACATGGTTTTTCAGATCTTGACGGACTTTGCAGTGTGATGCCAGCTCCAATGCCTCTAAATTTCCCCTTGTCTCCCTCCAGCGCATGAGGCCTCTGTATTTTGGGCATGAGTAGTGGGAAGTCGTTGTGATACTAAGCTACTGAATCTTGCTTGATCAAAAAATGAGAAGACTGAGTGAACCCTGGCTTGCAGGGGAGCTCTGGAGGCTGAACTGCCTTAGCTGCAGGAGAAAACGGGCCTTGTAAAATACCCTAAGGCATAGCTCAGACAGGAACATGAAGTAGTAAGTCTTCTCCTTTGCTCCATGTCCTGGCCCTCAGCTACACTAAGGAGAAAATAAAATCATAACTTTGTTTCTCATGTGGAGTTTTCTGTACCTCCACTAAATCTGATACAGAAGTATCACAGGAGGGCAGGTGAACACAATATGTATGTTATCAGTGTCCAGAGTGGTCTCAAGTAAATGTGTGTTAAGAGCAGACCCAGCTTGTGGAGCTGGTAGCTCTGTGCCTTGCCTCTGCTGTGGCTTTATTATGAGTAGTCTACTGCTCATGCTGCTTTTTTGTCTGGATTTACACAATAGAGCCCTGAGTCAAAACATTCCCTGCAATATGGGCAGTATATTATTAGTGTAATGATAGAATGAAGCCACACGTGATGTTGGTATTAATCAGCTGAGGAAGTGACATCCTCACCTGAGAGGTCGATGCGGTGGTATTTGAAGTCATGTGGTGATGCCAACAGCAAGCTCCAGGCATGAGGCTACAGGGCAGGAGAGATAATGGCTTAGAAGTCATATCCTTGGCATAATCTGCAACTGGCTAAGCAAGAGGATTTTCCAAAATGGGAGGGAAGATCTGCAGTTTTATTGGCATGTTTACTGCTGAGATATTCCTGGGGAGTACAGTATTTTTGCAACTGCAGGAAAGGTGTCTAGAAGGCATGAGTCTAAATACAAGATAGGTGGCAAGGATCACCAAAGGAGTTTGGCTGATGGCCTAAATGTTTTTAGGAGAATAATGAGAAAAGGCATCTGAAACTTCCTCCATCTCCACCATCGAAAATCCGTCCTGCTAGGCAAGAAGTGTTTTCAGCAGAGAGGGTCACAAGGGTCTAGGCTGAGGATCATGGTCAAGTCCAACCAGCCTTTTGCAGGGTAGAAATGCTGCGAGCTGACAGCATACATACAAGAGCAGCTTTCAGAAAGAAAGAGACAGTTCTGTTACACAGTTTATCACACTGATGCTTTTGAAATCTTTCCATTAATTTCTCTATTTTTAATTATTGTTTCTTTTAGGTGAAGAGCGAAGGTCCCAAGCTGGTGCCCTTCTTTAAAGCCACTTGTGTCTATTTTGTCCTCTGGCTGCCAACTTCCAGCCCCTCTTGGTTCAGTGCCCTCATCAAATGCCTGCCTATCTTCTGCCTGTGGGTTTTCCTTCTGGCCCATGGAATTAACTTCTTGGTGTCACATCGGAGTGCCAGCCGCATCCTAGCAGGACTTATATTCTCAGCAGTGGGAGATGCCTTTCTCATCTGGCAGGAGCAGGGCTACTTCATTCATGGTGAGTGCTGTGTCAGAGAGGGATGCCACAGTGTCCAGCTGTTACCCTTTTTATTTAGTTATGAGTTACTGGGCCATGTGTTCTGTTTATTAAAGTATAGCTTAAGCCCTGGGCAGTGGGAAGCACTCATCCTTTGACTAAAATCCACCATGGTTAGAGGAGTCACACGGCATGGATGACTCTTTCTTTTGAGGTTTTCTTGAGGTCAGAGAGATAATTGGAGCAGGTTTGGTTTCATGGCATGTGCTCACAGCATACTAGGTGACTGGAGTTGGGAAGGTGGCATGGGCAGAATCCCTGGGGAAGAGACGGAAATGCTTGTGGCACTTGGCAGTTCCCAAGAAGCTATGGGAAGTTGTATGGGACCTCCTATGTCTCTGCAAGGAGATCTGTCAGCCTTCGCTACAAGGATCAGAAACAGGACACATGGTGTAAAGATCCCCAGTTCAGAGCAGGTGAAGAAAACCCTTATGTTTTCATGAACAAGTCTGTAGCCTGGGGGACATATCAGAAAGTGGATGTTAGAAACCAAAACATCAGAAATCTTGTCCTACTTGCAGGTTCATCATTATGAATCATGCAGCTTGTTGTACAAGGCATGTCTATTTTGCAAGACATGTAAATCATGGGGAATCAAGGACAAATCTTACCACAGTGGCCTGTCTTCTCTACAGAAAGATCTCTCAGAGCAAACAAGCTTGTTTTATTTTACTAGTTTACAGACTAAACATAATGATTTAATCATTTAAAGCCACATTGGACCTGCCTGCAGCAGCTCTGTCCCTGGCCTTGGACTGTCTCAAGAAATCAGCAGCATTAAGTCCTTCACTAAACTGACTAGTGGGGTTTCTGAAGTTAATTCAGCCAGCACAGGGATCTCATGTAACACCCATCGTTACCTGGCTGTTGTGACTGTCCCACTGGAAAATGTGATGAGATGAGGGAAGTTTTCTGACTTGTGCTGTTGTCAGCTCTGAAAGTCAAAGGCTTATTTTCTCCCCTCTCATGAGGTCAGTATTTGGTTTTATTCTGGTATTCCCACAGTTGTTTCTTTATGAGAGAGAAGTGTGTGCAATGCCAGTTATGAAAGGCCAAATGCTCTGAATCTGGTTTTAATTCTGCTTTCCAAGGGCTTATCCCAATCTCATTAAAAGTCCATATAAAAACCTTTACAGATTTCAGTGGGATTTAGATTGGGCCCTGAGGACTGGATTTATCTGGGCATGTTGCTGAGGAGCTCTAGCCTTCTCTTGAGGTGCATCCCTTCTGTGCTGAGTGTTGGCATTCTCACTACTGGGCTTCCTCCTAACAGGGGTAGCCAGCATGGAGCAGGTCACCTCAGCCCAAGGGTTTATGTTTCTGTTTTGCCACCTGGAGTTGCTCTTTGAGCTGCGGCTTGGAAAACATTCAAGGCCTGATTCTCACCATGATTATTTTTATACACATGGACTGTTCTGAGCTTCTCCATTCCCACGTAGCAGGGATATGTGAGTTCCCTCTACAGTCTAGCACTAGAGGAAGGTCAGCCAGTTACAGCAATTCAGTATCTGTTAATCAGTTATCATATCTCGTTAAAGTGTTTTAATTTGCAAATAAGTCGTATTTCTGACCCTAGTCTCACAAGTGAGAAGTGTTGCTTTGGGGGTTTAGACACATTTTTCTTCTTAGGGAGAAGAAAAGCTGTTTTGGAGCATTTTAAAAATCTCAGCCTTCATTCTGGCTGTCTCCTGCCTGTGCTGATCCAAGTTAGCGTCTTCTGTAGTGAGGCGTTAACATTTGCATTTCAGCTGTTAGCAGATAGTGTACCATCCCACTTCATCCTTTACCTCTCCTGCAAAAAAGTATTTTCTCCTGTTTAAAACTCAGCAGGCTGCTGTTGTTGACAGCTGACAATACTCAACTTTTTGACATTGTGGGAATTTGAAATTTCAGGAGAATAAGAGGAATTACTGGATAGAAATGTGCTTTCTGTTCAATTTCAACAGCTTTTGGGATGAAAAAAAAAAGGTTTGGGAACTGGGCTGTTTTGAATGGCTTTTGAGACAATTATTTTGTAAAAAGACATTTGTTCATTACTTTATAGGGAAGTGAGAGCCTGGGAAACTGCTCTTGGCAGGCTTGGCTTTTTTCATTTTTGCAGTTTCAGTCTGCTAATAACATGCTGTTTTCAGACTAGCCCTTAGCTGTAGAAGATAATTTACAGTGTTAACATCCACCTCCTTTGACAGCAGGCACTTACTTAGAAACAATGCATCTGATGAAGGAGACAGGGACTAGCAAAAAAGCCTTACTGGCAGGCTAAGAGGAAACTCCAGGAGCATGCAGGGGGAAGAAAACCCCAGGGGAAGGAAGTAGACAGAGATCTACCTGATGTGGTTGACGGGATCAAGCCAAAGGCTAAGAAATGCATCCCTGCTCCCTGCACAGCCATCACAGGATTCCCCACTTCTTGACTTGTTTTATGTGTGTTGAATGAGCAATCCTGGGAGCTGACTTTCTTGTTTGTGACCAGCCTCACCACATATCACAAAACTCCTCCTACCTTTCTGGGCTTCTGCTTGGCTGCCACATCCTGTCCTCCTCTCCTCCTTATGCCAGATGCCTGCATGAAGAACAACACATTCTTCAGTTCCCTGTCCCAGAACTCTCCATATGATGCCACTTAAGGAAAACAACGCTCCTCACTACTAGGCAAAGTCACCTTCTCTTTACTGTGCCAGGGCTCTAACCTTTCCTGTACTATAACACTATAAACAGTTTTTATCCTAAATCCCTCCTTGGTTTCCTCAGTGCTGTGCCCATGTTGTGTAATAGCTCTGTGGAACATCAACTTCTCATTGCTCTCCTTTGCACTTCCTTCCCCTTTTCACTGTCCATTTTCTCTAGACTCATCTGGCAGACCAGACCCCCACCAGTCCCCTCCCTCCTGCAGGTTCCCCTCTCATCCCACTATGCCTGAAGGAGACACTTTCCCTTCTTTGAGCTGCCTCAGCTGCTCAAATATTAGGATGAATAAATGTCTTCCAGCAGAAGGTTTTAGTGACTGCCCTTTATACCACAGCATCATGCTTTCAATGTAAACAAGTGTCCTGCTGGAGGACTTAGCTTCCCGGTTCCTTTTCTCCATTTCATGCTTTAGAGCTGCATGAAAACTTCCAGCTATTCTAATAACCCTGCCAAGATAAAGTTGGACAGCCTGCAGCTGCACCATGTGTGGGACTGAGAATCAGAGGACCAGAGGAGCTGGACTGAGTCTGGGGCCCATTATCTACAACTGGCACAACAGCTAGTAGTCAGTAGCTATACCAATACTTAAAAGAGAATCTGGCATTTTATTTTCCCTCATTGATTCCAGCAAAGGTTCATCTGAATCTTGCAAATAGCCATAAAATTGTTGGCAGATCACACTGGTGCAGTCCTTGAAATATGCCAGCTGCTTCTTTCCAGCTTAGGTTTCTCCTAGCTGTGGGCAGAGATGGAGTAGAAGCCAGATTTAGTCCCTGAGTGCCTTTGGGTTTGTGGCTAAATACTGTCAGGCTTTTCTTCTGATTTCAGACGGACTAGTATCTTTTTTCACATTTTGTTTCTACACTGCTCCTACTCCAGCCTTCCTGTTCCACATGTGGCCCATGAGCAAAACACTTGGACATTAAGAGAATTGATCTTTGGTTTGCCTTGCTCACACCCTTCTGTCCAAAGCAGGGGAGGAGGAGCCACCTGAAAAACAAGCTTTGTTACTTCTGCAGCAGCCTAGTTCATCTGGCCTCTCAAGAAAAACATCTGCATCACAACAAAGCTGTACTTGGCTGCAGTTGTATATGTACTGGGTTTTTTTCTTAGGGCGGGAGCTTGTGCTAAGGCTGATCTCCTATGAACACATTTTTATGTTGAAATAATCCCAAGTGTTCAGTATGGTTCCCACCGATAATGTTGAGTTGCAATGCTACAAGAACATCTAAGCCTGCGCTTGTTGTGGTGTGTTCGAAACCCAACCTAGTTACATGTTTTCTTCTGCTACTAACTGCCAGTTGCTATATCAATGCTTCTTTCCAGGTTTGCTGATGTTTGCCATCACACACATCCTGTACTCTTCAGCCTTCGGCATGAAGACTTTGGACCTCAAAGCCGGCTTGTTGATGGGCCTTGTTTCCAGTTTCTGTTATGCCTTCCTGTACTCCTACCTCTCAGGCCCATTCACCTACCTGGTAGCTGTCTACATTGCCTTGATTGGCTTCATGGGCTGGCGAGCAGTCGCCGGCATGCAGCTGTGCAACGACCTCTGGACATGGACCAAGCTCTCGGCCTGCATTGGAGCGATGCTGTTCATTGTGTCGGATCTGACCATTGCACTTAACAAGTTCTGTTTTCCTGTGCCCTACTCACGCTTCATCATCATGGCTACCTACTATGCAGCCCAAATGCTTATTGCACTCTCAGCTGTAGAGAGCAGAGATGAAGAGGACTTCAGAAAGAGGAGCTAGGTGGAGTGCCAATAAGCCTGTGAACAATGTGGGCTATATCTCAGGTGCTGTAGCTGCATTCACCCCTGAGAGAGATCTCCATTTCTCTGAGCACATTGGTGATGTTGATTTTGCTTCTTTGAAGCATCACCTTCGGGGATTTTTTTTTCCAATGGCTTTCTCTGAATACAGCTTACTTCAGTGTGGAGTCCTCATCAGAAAGCTGAGACTGTCCCTGCAATAGCTACTCAGTCACCTTTTCCTCCTTTGAAGTTCTGTACTACCGCATTACTTGTTAGTCTTGAAACTGATGCTGAATGTCTGAGATGAGGAGGTTTGGCCATGCACTGTGCTGGAAGACTTGCTTTCACTAGTAAACAGACAGGCACAGATCTTTGGTAAAATCATAGGTAAAAACTAATCAACATTTGTCTCTTTTTGTGTATTACTTAGTATGCAAACTGGAGCTATTGCCTCTCTTGAAGTAAAACCTAGAGTTTCAGTAAAAAACACCATGATCCAGATGAGGGATAAGCTGTAGAGTCAACAGCAGGAAGTGGGGCAGCCCCCAGCAGAACCAGAATGAAAGCAAAACGCCAGAGAGCACAGACCAAGACATGTGCTGACATGCAGTGCTGTGTGCTTTGATCACGGTTCATGACTGCTCCCGTACAGGTCTGTGGCTGCAAGTCAGCTTTGTTATGTGTGGCAAAACTAGGAGTTTGGTGGGATTTCAGGGATATCTAGGTAGCCAGGTCACTGTGTTCTCCCCTGTCATTCGTGTGCAGTTACACTGTGTCTGCGGCCACCAGTGTCAGCTGAGATGTAATGAGCACATGAGGAACTTTGAGCTTGTGTCTTGCTAATACATGTCCTTAGTATGGCAGTCAGTAATCTGACTTTTATGCCTTTCTTTCCCAGTATCCTAACAAATAATGTTCCATATACTCATTAAGCTTTACAATACCACTGCTGAAGTATCTCTCTTGAATTATTATGCCAGCATTTCCTGTGGAGAAAGCCCGATTTTGGATGTATACTCTTGCCAGCTGCTGGTAACAGTCAGCTTTGCACCACTTGTTTTTACAAAGCCTCTTTCAGCAGGGCTTCCAGAAAAGCACTGAAGTATATTCAAAGTGCCTGCTGATTCCTTCTCAAACTCATATGGATGCAGAGAGAATGCCATCAGAGCTGTTTAATTTTGGATGCTTTGGATTTGTCTGCCCATCTGAGGAAGCAAGATTACTTCTGACTTCAGGCTCTTAAAAAGATAAGACGAAGAGGTTGCCCCGATTTTTAATCTAAGTTGTGTTCAATGGCTCAATGTCCAGCTGGAGACCAGTAACAAGGGGTGTCCCTCAGGGATCTGTGTTGGGACCAGTCTTGTTCAACATCTTTGTCAGTGACATGGACAGTGGGATTGAGTGCGCCC